>QGOG01004072.1:0-40764 GCA_003313185.1 Collybia sp. MG36 | reverse complement strand
TGTTGAGCCGGGCGGGCAGGGGTGGCAAGTGTGGCGCAGCCACACTTGCAGCCCGTGGCAACACCACGGGTCATTAAGCTTGTGAAAGACAGGGCCTTGTCAAGCAAAGTGATGACGTAATATCGTGTCTGGACTTGGCTCTCCTTTCACCACTGGCACAAGATAGGGAATAAGATAGAGAACCGACTGCTATTGATGAGCCATTAATTTGGAACAGTTGAGTTCGTCAGTTGAGACGGAAAGAAAAAAGGATGTCCTGACCCTACTCTACAAGCTGATCTGGGAAGTTTACACTGGTACCGACACGGTCGATCGAAATTGGTCGGTTGAAAAGGGTCAAAAAGGTCAAAAAGGTCAGACCTGGGTCAAAGGGACTGTGTGAACTTCCGTGTATAGTATATCAGTGATGATTAGATTATGATCATTACAAAATTGTGCAGCCCGTGCGGATGCCCAGCGCTAAATTTCACAGGCGCCACACAAGACCAAGCTCCGAAGCCGAAGCCCAGTGGAAAGCCCATGCATTTAGAACCATTTAGAATCATTTAAAAACATTTAGAACCATTCAAAACCATTTAAATAGCCGAATGGTTTTAAATGGATTATTGAGACTCGAGTGCACGATCTTCCATTTAGAAACATTTAAATTTTCAAATTCAGGAATCGGAAAATGGGAAAAATAGATTGTAAAAATTGTCTGATCGATATCGACCAGGAAAGATATAGATAGGCTACGTAATATATGGCGCGCACGACCGTCCATATTCAGGATGACGCGAGACCCCCATCCCCCCCATCCTCAGGCGCTGCTGCTGCTGCTTTCTTTGCTTGTTTTGCATTCGCATTTGATGCTCTGCTCTGCTCTAGATAACGCTAGGAAACGGTGAGTTATGCTCGCTCGCTTGGGCGTTCACTCACTTTTATAGCAATCTCGTCTAGGGTATAGCACGGGTGAAAATTCTCATACCGAGACCCGCACCCATGACCCGCAACCTCGGGTGCACCGCGATGGTACCGCGAGCACCATCACGACCAATAGCCGCAGATGCATCGAGGACTGCGGCTATACCTCCCACAATGCCCTCGCATGATGTCGTGCACATCAACTGATGCGGCTGACGTCGTACGAGAGGTACGCGGGGAGGGGGGGTCGGGGGGTCGGGGGGCGTCGACTCGCAAGGGAGGGAGATGGAGAGACCTACCGTTTGGACCTCCCAGCTCTCGCGAACGAGAGCGGGGGGGCACAAGACCTGGCTCCCTCGTTTGCGAGCGAGGCAGTGGGACCTACCATTTTGAGCCTTTGTTCGCGAGGGTGGGTCCTGGCTCACTCGCTTGCGAGTGGGGAAGCAATGGCTCGGCGAGCAAGCGAGGCGCAGGGGGGTTCGGTCGTTCATGGGTTGATGGGGTGAAAGAGGAGAGGCGATGCATGAGGAGGTGGGGCGGGTGGAGGCCTGCAGGGTACCGTTTCAATGATGAAGAGATGAAAACACAAAAAAACTCACATTTCGTTGATTGAACCTGAAGCGTCCTCGCTCGTTTGCGAGTGAGGGGGTGGTGATATAGCGTTGTCGTTGAAGGGCGGGGCGCAATCGGCTCTCGTTTGCGAGAGTGATCCCAGGCTCGACGTGTGGGGTAGACAAGTCGCACTTGTTTGCGAGCAGTGGGGGCCTGCCACCCTGGGCATTGTTTGATGAGCAAGTGAAATGATTCGAACGAAATTCACCTAAGAATTTCGCTCATTTGACTTTCTCGTCGTCCGGGTGCCGATTTGCGAGAGAGGGCTGGGAGTGTTGTTGTCATATGGGTGTTGTCGTTGTCTGGGTGTTGTCGTTTTCTGGGTGTTGTTGTCGTCTACACGTTGTTGTCGTCGTCTGGGTGTTGTTGTTGTCGTTTGGGCGTTGTTGTCGTCGTTCAGAGAGTTGTTGTCGTTGATGCGTTTGTTTGTTGTGCGGCCGGCACACCGGACCCGCATCCGTGGAAAACCGAGCAAGAAAACGTCGGTTTTCACCAAACCCGTGCTATTCCTTAAATGAATCATCAATCTGTCGACAGAACCTGACCAAGCGGTCACATGGGCAGGGTTTCCCAAAATTTCCTAGTCGTCAAAAATTTCCCAATGGATTTGAATGGTTTTAAATGCATTTTTCGGCTTCTAAATTACCCGAATGGTTTTGAATGGTTCTAAATGCATGGGCTTTCCACTGGGGCCGAAGTGTCACCCATTGTCTATGATATCATCCACGCCCAAATTAGGGAACGACCTGGTCCGACCCCTCCGCGACGTTCGGGACCAAGGGGTCGAAATTTTTGGTCACGATTGACCTGACCTTTTCGACACTAGGTCGCTTTGGCCTTGACAACACTGCGGCACTATGCTGAATAGAGGGACATATATGATTGAGTTGAGTCAATCAATTTGAATTTTTTACAGGCAGTAATTCTCTCTCCATAACAGGTCCTCCAACATACATCATCACACTCGGCAAATTCCCCATTCATCCCAGCGCTCGCTCCCCACACCAGCCCTGACAATGAACAGATCCGAAGGATCATATCTCGACTTGATCGCGCTGAGCCTCCCATAGTTCGGTCCGAAGAATGTGGTCTGGAAGTCCCTCTCGAGTACGTCAGCCTCGTTCGAGTAGGCCCCCGCGTCTGTTCCTGAGAGCTTCTCGAGCAGTGGAAGCTGAGTGTCCATGAAGAGGGTCTCGTTCGCGTGGACCTGCGCGATTGATGCGCTGTCATCCCAGTTATTCGCCAGGACAAGCTGGAGCGAGAATATCATGAGAGGAATGTACAGCCGCACAAGGGCCAATACCTACATGCACTTTCGCGGTCCTCCACTTGGGGTGAATGGCATTATAGATATCGGCGTTCTCCGCTACTTTGCCTATGAATTCCCAAATGAGTATCGGCATTGAATAATTGAGGAGTGTAACCGACCTCCGGCAACAATGCTGCCAATGATACTTGTGCTTCAAGTGAGTGGTCTGGCCTGGCCCCCCAAGTGGCACTCACCTCAATGCTCCACCATCCAGTAATTGCGTGTAGATGTCCCCGAACGCTGTCGGCGAATTCTTGAATGCAGTAGCTGGCACCAGCCGCGATCCTAGCACCGTGTTGGTGCCAACTGAATAGTCATCTAGAACTATTAGTGCATCATTGATATTGCCTTCGGTCGTCTCCAAAATCGTCACAATCGCCCCCGCGGCCTTCGATTCGTCGAAGAACGGTTGCATCGCAGCCGTCGCTTCAGCTGCTGTAGCATCGGGGAAGAATGTGTGCACAGCCATAATGTATTTCTCTGGGGCGGGAATTTGTAGGAGATCCGGAGTTGAGAGATAATAGTACTGCCCGATGCGAAATGGGTCCCAGTCGAATATGTGCCTGGCGTGCGAAGCTGCCACCTGGCCCATGATCTGGGTAGAGTTGGAGTAGATGAGGCCGATCGAGATCGAGGCATTGAATGTGGGGAATGTCTGGAATGTGGCCGACACGATCACACCCCAGCTGCCGGCGCCGCCACCGCGCATGGCCCAGAACACTGGGGGAACGTTGAGTGTAGGTCATTCGTCAAACTGATCATCACTGACGATCGCTGTGCTCCACCTCATTGGCCGTCACGACAGACCCATCCGCGAGCACCACGGTCAAGTCTGTTCTCCCCTCAGGACCCGCGCCGACAGAATACGGCGACTGACTTACCGAGGGTGTTGTCTGCCGCCAAACCAAGCATCGGTGAAAGCGGCGAATGACCTCCTCCCTGGACATACCCACCGGCGGCCGCCACCGTCTGGACTGCCCCGCACACTACAATCTTCCCTTTCGACCTCGCGGCCTGGTACATCGTGTGGCAGTTTACGCCGCTGCCGACCGTCACCGCAGTGCCCCTGCTCTCCCCCCCGACGCGGAAGTCATCCGTGAACTGGATGCTCTGCAGCTTGTGGGTCGAGATCAGGAGCGAATCCTTCGCGGTCGAGCGGCCGAGATAGTCGTGGCCCGATGCTTTGATCGCGAGCCGCAGATTGTTCGCCTGGGCGAACACAACGCCTTTCTTGAAGTCACGAAATGGATGAGCTCAGGAAAAGGCGAGCAGTGTTGGATCATACCTGGATATCGCTTGTTGACTCGGCCAAGACAGCGAACAGTGGCACATTGCCCTGGCCGCATGTTGTGGAATTGCGGAGGCAGAGGGATGGGGGCACGGAATCGTAGTCCTGGTGACAAGAATTACTGGTAAGTGTCAATATTAATGATGTGATGTGGGCACCGAACCTGTTCCCAGTTTATCTAGGCTCACGAAGTACATCATTGGGCACGAGGAGGAACAATTGCGGAACTCACCTGATTCATCCCGCCCGGTAACCCACCCAGGAAGACAGCGCTTGTGAACTGTTTTGGCGTGCACCCCCCAGGCAAGGAGTTGCAGAACTTGACCGTGGGCACCACGGCGACCAGTCTCCCGGACACAGAAGCATTCAGAGCACCCCATTCTGCTTGAGACGGGAATTCGATGGACCCAGGGACATTCCTGCATCTTGTGACAGAGGGATTGTGAGCATCTACGAGTCCAATGGAACTCAGTACGAGGATGAGTGACGAGATGAAATGCCTGGACATTGTCAAGGCTTTGAAGCTTTAGGTCCCGGCCCATTGTTGGATAGAGGATTTTTATAACAATTGACCGCTGGCGCCATAAACCTATATGTGTCTGGTAGCTATCATCAGGCCATGAGTTCAGAATCTGTGGGCTGCTAGCCAGAGAAGGCTCTGTTGTGTATGTTGGATCCGAGACATTTCATGCTTCGGTGACATGAATCTCCTCCGCGCCCTGCACCAACCCGAGCATGATGTAGTGCCAGGCCCCTCCATGTAGTGTCAAAAGATGTACTATAGCCCACCGGGGCAGAAATTCTCTCGGCCTGATGCTATGTTAGGTTTCGGCGCAATGCTTTCGCTTGGACGCGGGCCTCATGACCTCAGGCGCTTGTGGCAGACTCGGATAGGGGGTCCCCTCCGCAAGGTTGTTCCGATATTTTCGCTGGCCATTTTCCAACTATGCAGATTGAAGTTAGAACATTTGATGCCGCTTGGACCTCCTTTCACTACCGATGGGAAGAAACCGGCTATTATCACTGCTGATGAGGTCGATCGTGCCATTGACACCGTTGAATAAAGCATCGAATTCATCAGCTGCCACGAAAAGAAAAGATACGTCCTGACCTTGTGGGCTGGAAAGTTTACACTAGCAGTACAGGGAAAAGGAACAGAGAGGCATATATTGAGGTAGGCTGTCCACCAACACAGTCATACTCGACAAATTCCCCATTCATCCCAGCGCTCGCTCCCCACGCCAGCCCTGACAATGAACAGATCAGACGGATCATATCTCGACTTGATCGCGCTGAGCCTCCCATAGTTTGGTCCAAAGAATGTGGTCTGGAAGTCCCTCTCGAGCACGTCAGCCTCATTCGAGTAGGCCCCCGCGTCTGTTCCTGAGAGCTTCTCGAGCAGTGGAAGCTGAGTTTTCATGAAAAGAGTCTCGTTCGCGTGGACCTGGGCAATTGACGCGTCATCTGTCCAACCATTCGCCACGATCAGCTGAAGTGCCAATCTCAATGAGGCTGTAGTATTGTTACGCGAGGAAGCTAACGCCCACATGCACTTTCGCGGTCCTCCATTTGGGATGTACAGCATTGGAAATTCCAGCATTCTCTGCTACCTTGCCTATGAATCCCCAATTACAAATCAGTTTCGGCATTCAAGGGATGAGGAAAATGCAGCTGACCTCCGGCAACAAGATTACCAAGAATGCTTTGTGCTTCAATTGAGTAGTCTAGCCTGGTCCTAGACACGGGTACTCACTTCGTTGCCCCACCATCCAATAACTGGGTATAGACATCCCCAAACGTTGTCGGTGAATTCTTGTACGCAGTGGCTGGCACAAGCCGTGATCCCAACACGGCGGAGGCGCCAACAGAATCGTCTGGGGATGTTAGCGCATCATTGATATTACTTCCAGTCGTCTCCAAAATCGTCACAATCGCCCCTGTGGCCTTCGCTTCGTCGAAGAATGGTTGCATCGCAGCCGTCGCCACATCCGTTGTAGCATTGGGGAAATATGTTTGCACAGCCATCACAAACTTCGCTGGGGCAGGAATTTGTAGGGAAGCCGCGGGTGTGAGGTAAAAGTACTGCCCGACGTGGAATGGGTCCCAGTCGAAGATGTGCCTGGCGTGCACCGCTGCCACCTGGCCCATGACCTGGGTGGAATTGGAGAGGATGAGACCGATCGAGATCGAGGCATTGAATGTGGGGAATGTCTGGAATGTGGCCGACACGATCACACCCCAGCTGCCGGCGCCGCCACCGCGCATGGCCCAGAACACTGATGAACAGTTGAGTGTCAATTCGCCAGGCTGATCATCACTGACGATCGCTGTGCTCCACTTCATTGGCCGTCACGACAGACCCGTCCGCGAGCACCACGGTCAAGTCTGTTTGCCGTTCAGGATTCGCCCTAACAGAACATGATGACTGACCTACCGAGGGTGTTGTCCGCCGCCAAACCAAACGTCGGCGAAAGGGACGAGTGGCCCCCTCCTTGAACATACCCACCGGCAGCCACCACCGTCGCGGCTGTACCGCCCACGAAAATCTTCCCTTTTGACTTTGCTGCCTTGTAGAGCGTGCTGAGGCTGACGCCGCCGCCGACTGTCACTGCGCTGCCCTTGCTCTTCCCCCCGACGCGGAAGTCAACCGTGAACTGGATACTCTGCAGCCTGTGGGTCGAGATCAGGAGCGAATCCTTCGCGGTCGAGCGGCCGAGATAGTCGTGGCCCGACGCCTTGATCGCGAGTCGCAGATTGTTCGCCCGGGCAAACGCAACACCTTTCTTGAAGTCACGAAATGAATGAGCTCAGGGAAAGGTAATTAATGTTGGATAATTACTTGAACGTCATTCGTTGACTCGGCCAAGACAGCGAACAGCGGCACATTTCCTTGACCGCACGTTGTGGAGTTGCGGAGGCAGAGGGAGGGGGGCACGGAATCGTAGTCCTGATGACAAGAATCATTGGTGAGCGTCAATGCTAATGTCGTGATATGAACAGCGAACCTGTTCCCAGTTTATCTAGGCTCACGGAATACGTCATTGGGCGCGAGGAAATAATTGCGGAACTCACCTGATTCATCGCGCCCGGAATCTCGTCGAGGAAGACAGAGCTCGTGAACTGCTCTGGCGTGCACCCCCCAGGCAAGGAGTTGCAGAACTTCACAGTGGGCACCACGGCGACCAGTCTCCCGGACACAGAGGCATTGAGGGCAGCCCATCCCTCGGTCGATGGGAACCCGATGGACCCAGGGACATTCCTGCATCTTGCGATAGAGGAATTGTTGGCATCTATGAGGGTAAAAAAGCTCAATGCGAGGATGAGTGACAGGAAGAAACGCCTGGACATGATTGTCAAAGCTTTGGATCCATTGCTGTTGACGAGCGAGCTTTTTATAGTAAATGCTGGGCACTGTGTGTGGTAACCCTGGGAGCGTCTGATAGCAATCATCCTTGAATCAAACCCAAGAATTCGGGAACACCCTGAGCCTGCTGTGCTACTCAGAAAGGGCCTTGCGCAGCAAGGCCATGTCGAAATGCCGAAAGGCGATCATTGGTGACCCCACCCAACATCGGCGCGGGTGCAATCCCGCAGCACATCCTACAGTCGCGCCAGAAAATATTGCATGTGGAGCCCGGAGATAAGATCTCAAAAATTTGGATACAATTACACTGATTGTCGTCATACTCTCCAGTGCCAGGGAACAGTAGTGTACTCCAATACAGATTCTTCTGCTCTTGACATCAAACTACTCATTTTCAACTTATGGCATTAAATGATCATACCATAGGGTACTCCCCACTACAAAAAATTTAGGGAAAAAGCAAATGAAATGCTACTTGTGACGCGTGTGACGGGTACATCTAGTTAGTTGTGTCTTATAACAGGCCGCCTCACTCCAACTCGGATAACACCGCAGTTGTGGAAACCCTTATGTCTGGGCTCCACATGCAATAACAAGCGTTGGGATTGGTATCTTCCTAAGCTTCTTATAATACTCAACGACAGTGTATATTTGTGAACCAGGTCAATATTCCTCTCTTCCCGTGCAACAGTTAAATTGTACCCAAATGAGGTTCGAATTTAGGCCCCACTGATGACCGGGCGAAAAAATGTAGGATCATTCCAGCTGTGGGGCCCATACGCGAGCTACGCGATGAGACCCACGTCTTGGAGTACGGCTTCTGCAGCATGGGGGAATATATTGTTGAAAGTGCGCTGAGATCTGACGGGGTGTAATGTTTCCAGTTCCACCAGTCAGTGTTGAAATCAGGGGGAGGGCGCTGGTCAAATGCAATGTCGCGCCCCATATACACAAGTTGGACGGACCCACCACAGTAGGGACCCAACAGAAGGCCTTTCTGGACACAAGATTTCGTCCATGAATTATTCAATTTTGCGAACCTGTTATTGAAACATATATCCAAAGTCCCAAAAACAACCGTCAAGATGGCTCATGATAGGACATTGCCATTCTGTCATCACTCATCAATCGAGAATACTCCAAAACAAGCCTTCATGCGATGTTAGCGTCGAATAGAGAAATTGGAAGAAAATAAACGACCTAAAAAAATACGCAACCAAGTCCTCCCTTCTCCAAAAGGTTTTGCTCCATTCACGACCTGCCATAGCAATCTTACTAGCAAGGGCTTCATGGGCACCCTCTCCACTTGGATCACCACGGAAAAAAATTAGTACATCGTATAGGTCAGAGAGATCGACCTGAATGGGTGCATAGTGCACCCACGGCGCGACTCGATCCGTATACCTAAAAGATTGAGAAGATACTTGGAGCGCATGAAATCAAGGCGCAAGTAAACAAACCATTCGGGGTATATCGTCGATTTGAAAATCAGAGCGTTGGAGGTGATCAGGCGTTTGAAACGACCGGACCAGCCATTGCCGTCAACCTGGTCCATGCAGCAATTAAGAACGATACGAGTGGTCGTAGGGGAGACATACATCAATAATATATTTATAATTCCCAGCCTCCTTCAGGCTCTGTCGACCCTTCCATGGAAATATTTGTGTGAGGCGCTCACACATTCCAGGAGCACAGGCGAGTGGGTTTCCAGCGAAAGCGATATCCATCAGAGCGGGGTTGTATCTCGCCTTGCGTACGTATTTCGCCTTCCCAACTGGCTCATTCCTTGTGACGTTGGAGGGAAGCACGCTCATCATCCCCTCTAGCTGATTTGTGTAACGAACGAGGAAATCGCGATGCGAGTTCTCCCACCGCGTTGAGTGTGCATGAAATATTCCGGTATTGCTACCACGCCATAGTAAACGCTCGTCTACTTTCGTTTCCCATTCAGGGTCATCAGACCGAGGATAGATGTCCTCAACCCATCCATAGGGGACGGGGATTCTTACATTATGGTGAATGGTGGTTGAACAATATGAGAATTCAGGAATCATCGCTTTTTGTGGGGTTGGTCCCATGTTATGAGAAAGGTATTGGCCGTGATAATGAAAGTGATGAGGGTGGAGACAAGGATCCATTGCCCGATGGTGGTTGTGAATGAATGTCTTTTTCACGGGTTTTGGCAGAGGGAGATCAAGATTTATTGGGTAACGTCGAGCAGGCGAGGAGGGGGGGCAGGCAGAAATCCAACCTATTGGGTTGCTTTTAGGAAGAGCGTCCCTCTCAAGATCTGTCAAGGGTTGCCATGAGATTCAATTAAAACATAGGATGATAAGACTCGCATGTCTTTGATGAAGCGGCTTCGAGGGCAGCTGTTTTGACTGCGTAGTCCGACAAGCGGTTGGGGCCATCGTGAGGAGATATGGTTATGCGGAAGTTTGGCAGGTACTCTTCCACCTCTTGAAGGATAGAGATTATGGCTTTCGACCCATGGATGAGCTGCTTATAACGGCCCGCTTCAAATGCATAAGTGAGCACACTGAGGTCATTCGTCTCGTTCTTTCCAACAGTGTATGAATCCTGTTTCTTCTCAAGCTCAGCCTGGATTTGATGAAGGTCGTCCGGTTCAATACCCCAGAATGGCTCCAAGTCGTGGAAAATTTGGTCATATTCGTCCGGTAGTTGCACATGGTGTTTCGTCACATACTCCCACCTTGGAGTTCCCAACATAAGCGTGTACCACCATCTAGACTGTTAACTCACCAATCGTCGAACCCTTTCGGAGGAGGGCGTTTGTACCTTCTCTTATATTCTCGCACCGCGTCTTCTATGGTCTTGCTAGCACGCTCAAGTTTTTTATTCCAGGCTCCTTCAGCGCGTGAAATAAGGTCAAACAAGGGATGCGGCCCGCCCTCTACCACGTCCATCAGGCCATCAGGGCGATATATATGTTGTGGGAGGGTCTTGACTTTCTTGATCTTTCCTAGGTGGGCGTCAACCGCAGCGGGTATGAGAAGTCCCGCCATCTCTCCCGACTTGTGTGTGGGGAAGTCGGTAGGAGGGAGAGCAGGGAGTGGTGACTCGGATAGCTTTCCCAGGTGTACCCTGAAATAGAGAGAAAACAGCCCCATCATTGAAAGGAGAGGAAGTACAGCCCTCAAAAATTTCCGCGAGCGTATCGACCCCATTTTCCGCGCGGCGTGTCCAGAAACTAATAATCTTCAGTGGGGAAATCCTTGGAACACAGTTTTGGGGAGTCTGTCTCCCGCTAGACCTCTCCGGCGCCAAGCTCGATTCACGAACATCATGATGGGTGGACATGGAAGGAACCCGTGATTACATATCCCATCATTACCAAACCGTGATGCATGCATCCCGCAGATTTATGCACTACTCGCTACTTACCGTGCGATTGGTTCAGTCTCCATGTCTTGGGATTCTGAAAGCCATGATATGGGTGAGTATCGTTCAGGGATTTACATAGTTCACACTTGAATCCTGCTGTTATGTTTTCATCTACTTTTCAAGTGAATCCATCCTGCGAAGATTGTATGACTGGAAAGGACCGAAAGAAGCTCTCGGGGTGGTGGGCTCGCACCTAATGTCCACGGGCTGATTGAATGGCTCTTACTGGCTCTTACTGGCAGCGCCGTCGAAGTCTACATCTCCCGTGTCTGCACCAATCGGAGGCACTCCATATGGTCGAATCACTCATCCTAGGCTTCACTTGAACAGATGATCATCTTTTACGGGAGGGCTTAGTAGCTCACAGTCATCAAGAAGAAAATCGTGGGCGTGCGGCCACACGAGCAAGCTATATAGTGTCTTCCAAACCATGAAATACCGACGCAATCCCATTCAGCATGAAAGTATTATTGTATTGGCCACTCATCCTTCCGACATGGGCGTTGCAAGCATCCGCTATTATATATCAAAACTCGAACCAATTGCCCTCGAATGATTTTGATTTTGTGATCGTGGGTGGTAGTGTAACCGCTCAATCGTTATATTGTTGTCTCACTGCTTCACTTAGGTGGCACTGCAGGGAATGTACTCGCAAATCGACTTACGGAAAATCCAAACTTCAACATCCTCGTCATTGAGGATGGTCCATCGTTTGTACTAGCTTTGCTCCGGCTCTCGGAGATTAACGGCATTCAGAAACCTTGGTGTGCTTGACTCTATGGTTCCTTTCTTTGATTTTCAATTGGGTGGCACGGCGTACGACTGGAACTTCACAACAGTCCCTCAGGTTGGTTTGAATAACCGCCGTCTCGCATACCCCAGAGGCCACATTCTCGGAGGCAGCAGCTCCATCAGTAACTCTCCCACGCGTCGAGCTGTAGAAATATTAACCTGCGATCATACCAGATGGACTCTTCTATACGCGAGGCTCATCATCTGACTTTGACAGATTTGCCAGAGTCACAGGTGACTCCGGTTGGTCTTGGGATCAGCTTCAACCATACATCCGAAAAGTAACCAGTGCTTTTGCATAATACTTCATTCGCGCTCATGATGGGTATGATTTAGAATGAGAAATGGAGTACCCCCGCCGATCACCACAATACAACTGGCCAATTTGACCCATCTGTTCACGGCTTCAACGGGATTAACTCAGTCAGCCTCATCGGGTTCCCGGAGCCCACCGACGCGCGAATAATTCAGGCCACAAAAGAGTTAGCGCAAGAATTTCCCTTCAATTTGGATATGAATTCCGGCAATCCTCTTGGTCTGGGTGAGCCCACAAAGTGATCAATGTTTCACCTCGTTTCATTCTAATTGAGGTTGGCTGCAAACAACCATCGACGAGCATGGGAGAAGGAGTAGTTCTGCCACATCTTACCTTGGACCACGGTTCATCAACCGACCAAATCTACATGTGCTACTGGAGACTCGTGTCACTCGCATTCTCCCAACAACGAATGGTCCAAAGCCATCTTTCCGCACTGTCGAATTTACCAAAGGACGCACAGGCAAGTTGACTATTGGCCGTAGTGGCCCGTTTCGTTGAATAAACCCAACTACAGAACCGAGAAATCGGGTGACTGCCTCCAAAGAAGTCATTATGGCTGCAGGCTCGATCGGCACGCCGCATATCCTCCTCCACTCTGGCATAGGGGATGCCAACGAGCTTACGAGCATCGGGATCAAGCCCGTGCTGAATATCCCCAGTGTCGGCAAAAATCTCTCTGATCAACCACTTCTTGGGAATTCGTGGTTTGTTAATTCAACGGACACTCTTGACAGGTAGGACCGAAATGCACTCATTCTTGGAGAAGATTTAGAACAGCTCAACTATGCTAGCCTGAACCAGAATGCTACGCTGCTCGCTGAAGCACTTGAGCAATGGAAAATAAATATGACAGGTCCTTTGGTGAGCAACGGCGCTTCACATGTAGCCTGGTTGCGACTCCCAGACAATTCTCCAATCTTCGAAACATTCGCCGACCCCTCGTCGGGGCGCAACACGCCACACTACGAGCTGGCATTTGGCGTACAACTTTTTCTTCCTCCAAACTATCCAAACTGAGATGGTGCTTTAGAATGGTGGCGGCTTTGCCCCTATACCCGCGCATTATATCAGCGGTTCATCTGTTGTCGTGACTCCTGTTCCCCGTAAGCCTCAGCGTCCGATATCCGATGTTGCGATTCACAATACATTGCAGGAGGTTCTGTCAGATTGAATTCAACGGATCCATTCCAACAACCACTGATTGACCCCGCACTACTCAATTCAGACTTTGATCTATTCGCGATGCGCGAGGCCATCAAGAGTGTCAAACGATTCTTCGCGGCTCCCGTCTGGGAGGACTACGTGCTCGGGCCCGCACTGGGACTCGAAGATACGACCACCGACGAGGCCTTGGACCAGTACATCAAGAATGGCGCCTTCTCTTCTGCCCATCCTGTTGGAACAGCGGCCATGTCCGCCAAGGGGGCAAACTATGGCGTGGTTGATCCTGACTTGTTGGTCAAGGGCACCTCCGGCCTCCGCATTGTTGATGCGTCAGTTATGGTACGGATTTGTTCACATTGTGGTCCTTAAGGGCTAATATGGGTGGCAATTGTAGCCATATGTAACCTGCGGGCATACGCAAGCCCCAGTGTATATCATTGCTGAGCGTGCCGCGGATCTTGTGAAGAAGCTCTGGTCGAGTTAGAAGGGCACGAGGAAGCATCCGTCTGTTAGCGTTCCTCTAAACAATAATACATTTGTGAAAACAATTTGTCCAGTCCCCAATATTCAGGCAGAGGAATTACCACTCAAACCGATTCCTGCGAGTCCCATATAAGTTTTTCGGCTGCTGCTGACCGTGGCTTAATGTCGCAGCGAAACGGGACAGGATACCTAGCCCTTGAGTTTCAGCAGGGATACGGTGGGGGCACAGGTAGTGTACGTACGACAATACTCCTGCTGTCATTTCCGGTTGCACTGGAATGGGATTCCCGTCTTGGTCTGATGCGGGGGACACTGAGAAGACTGAGAGCACGGTGGAAATCATGCAGAAGAGTGAATCACTACTGAAGTGCCGACCGGGACACATCCTTCCAATTTGCAGACACTATGAGGGTGTAGCTTTTTATTTGGTTGAGGGCGGACGTACCTACGGCCATAACCGAATGCTGCTACCTCCGCGCCTGGGATGCTTGGGTCTATTTGCCCATCCTTGAGGTATCGCTCCGGTTTGAACTCCAGGGGTTGGTCATATATGTCTGGATTATGCAGGATGGACCTAAAGATATCGTAAGAGGCCAACCAGACTTTGCGGTATGGCACATACCACACATTTCCAAAAACCAATGTACCTTTGGGAATAAAATAACCATCATACTCGTCATCCTCCGTGGACGTGTGCGGAAACGCTGGAGCTCATGAGGAAGATTCAAGAATAGCACTGTGGACCCACCCAACGGAGTGACATTTTGCCACCTCATCGCTTCCTTTGCAACAGCATTCACATAGGGCAGCGAGTCCCTATCACTAAAATCTGGTAGTCTGTTCTTGTCCAAGACCGAATCAAGCTCAGCTTGGGCCTTTCTTTGAACCTCGGGGTATAACACCATTGCCATGAAGAATCCGTGAACAGTGGAAACAGTCTTTGCATATCAGGGTCAACGCGATGTTGATAGTAATGGAGGGAAAACAAGGACGGACAGTGTCTGAACCCCCTGTGGATCCTTGTAAGTTTGACGCATAACCCAAATTGAGTGAAGTTATTGACCAGCGTATGCAATCGCAGCGGCGCCACGGGCACATATCTCTTCCTCTTCCCGCCGCTCGTCCCCGACAAGGGGAAGGTCATCAAGTAAACCCGTCGCCACAGAAGGGGGAGCCACTCCCTGAGACTGCAGAGTTTGAGGTCGACAGCAACAAGGTGGCATGAACAAACGGAACAAACATGTTGAGATTTGATGTAATTCCAAGGCTTCTCTAACATTTGATAGCTTAGATTCCTCGTATGTGCAGCCTTCTGCTTAAAACCAGCGCCAGGCATCCACTCGGGTACATACTTCAAGATGGGAATGAAGTCCACCAGATATGTACCAGGGATGCCCGCCTCGGCTATGCCTTCTATTGCTTCTTCTGCAGTCGCGATGTATGGATCATTCTCCTCCTTCACATTGATTCCATATACGATCTTCATGATGGTGGCAGCAAAAGCACTGCAGAATGTCAAGATCGTTGATACTTTCAAGGGAATAGGACACAAACTGGCGAATGTGTTCTCTGAGACTCTCTGGGGATTGGAGCAAGCGGCGCAGGAAAGTTCTTGCCTGGCGGGACTGTACTGAGTGATATTTTGATACTGCATTCACATGGAAATACTCGTGAAAGAGTCTGTGGTGGCGACGCCATCTCACGCCGTAAGGCATGAGTGATAACAAGAAATCACATCCCATTCTAGCCAAACATAAGATGAATAGACCACCGTTTGAGCTTTACTGGCCACTCACAGATCCATCAACATAGGCATGTGCGGCCGGTCAGAGTAGTTCGAAGACCTTTTCTCGAGCACCTCTGTCGTTCTCCTTGTCGAGTTCAGAATGACAATAGACATCCCACAGACCTCCAGGTACATAATGTCGCCTGTCCGAATTCACTTCAATGAGCACAATTCCGAACCACAGCCCGGTGAGCTAGTACCATATATTTTAGACCATTCGCTGAAAGTCAGCCATGGTTTTTTTACTGGCATGCTCAACAGATTACCGATAATCGGTAACCCTTTTGGACCGGGTGGTAGGGGTAATCCCTTTGGATTTCTGTTCATGTTCCGAATTCTCGCTCGGAGTAATCCAAAAGCGAGTGCTGCGCTCAAGATGAGACTTGAGTAGTAGACGGGGGCCCCCATGAGTGAATGTATTTTGATCTGCATCCTAGCGATAGTTCGACCTTTATCAAGATAGCCTCATGTAACAAGAGCACTTCTCGAGGGAATTTTACCACCGGTTTGTCATTGCAAGCCAGGCGGCCGCGGGTCCTACCGGTTTCCCAGCTCTATCGATGCACCGAAATAAGGTAGCGCGGTGAAAAAATCTGATGTAGCCTGTCAACCAAACACCGCGTGGTGGGCGTAACATTCGGGGTTTCAAAGACACTGATGCATATAAATTCTCATCCATATCATGACCACATGTGGCAGCCCACCGGAGGCCCGCCGGCCGCAGAGACTGAGATACAAGACGTCGCGCTTTTGGAGTGGGGAAGCTTGGGTCATCGAGGAGTTTGGACCACTGAACCGACATGATGGGCGCGTTGAAACGTCATTGCGGATCCTACGAATGTGCATGGGACTCCAGTGTTGAGGTGCACTGGACTCCGAACCGAGCATACTACTCTGTACATACAATGACATTGGAATTCAAATTAGTTCTTGAGAATCCCGTACGAGTTTCTCAGCCACTGCTGAGCGCGGTTTAATTTCACAGTTAAAAGGGAGGGGATAACTGAGCATTGTATTGAGCTCAGATGAACAGTAGCTGGTATCGGCGGACTCACGATAGCATCCCACTCGTCATCTCTGGCTGTATTGGAATGGGATTGCCGTGTACATCCTTGGCAGGGGATATTATGAAGACTGAGAGGACCGACGAGACTAAACTAAAGAGCGAGTTATTGCTAAAGTGCCGACCGGGGCAAATCCTTCCAGCGGATTTTGTGATAAATGGAATCCTCATTCAGTTGGGCGAGGGCATACCTGCGGCCAAAGCCAAACGCTGCCACTTCTGCTCCTGGAACGCTCGGGTCTATTTTCCCATCCTTGAGGAATCGCTCGGGTTGAAATTCCAATGGTTCGTCATAAATCTCTGGGTCGTGCAAAATGGACCTGCGCGATGTGTTTTGCCAATCAGAGGGCCCCCCAGCATTTGGCAGTTACCTACCATGCATTTCCAATGATTATTGATCCTTTTGGGATGAAATACCCATCATACTCATCGTGTTGAGTAGCCGTGTGAGGAATAGCTGTAAAGCATTGGCAGGATCCAGAAAGAATGTTATAAGCTTACCCATCGGGAGAACATTTTGCCACCTCATCGCTTCCTTCACAACAGCGCTCACATAAGGAAGGGAGTCCCTATCAGCAACTTCTGGCAATCTGTTCTTGCCCACAACTGAGTCGAGCTCGACTTGAGCCTTTCGTTGGACATCAGGGTATAACGCCATCGCCATGAAGAACGCTTGGAGAGTGGACATTGTCTAGGATTCATTCCGGTGTCAGCGCAAAATAGCTGAGAACAGGCGGGAAAATAGTACAGACAGTGTCTGCGCCCCCTGCAGTACTCCAAGGTCAGTTCGGCGCAAAACGTTCCGAGTGAGGCACTTACCAACATAAGCAACCGCAGCGGTGCCACGGGCACAAATCTCCTCCTCCTCCCGTTGTTTATCTCCAACAGGAGGAAGGCCGTCAAGCAATGCCGCGGCCACGGAAGCAGGAGCTACCTCCTGGGACTGCAAGGTCTGTGGTCAAAAATAGCTAGATCCCACAATTGGATCCAACATACGTGTTGAGACTTGACGAGTCTCCAGGGCTTCTCTGCCATCTCGTAGTTGATATTCTTCCAGTGGGCAGCCTTCCTCTTGAAGCCAGCACCAGGCATCCACTCGGGCACATACTTGAGAATGGGGATGAAGTCCACCAGAAACGCACCAGGGGTGCCTGCTTCTGCAAATCCTTTCAATGATGCTTCTGCGACCTCAACATATGGGTCATTTGACCTTTCGACCCGGATTCCATATGTGACATTCATGATGGTCGAGGTGAAAACACTAGCACCGGGTGAGCACAATTATGCATCGCCGAGAGAATAAACGAACTGGCGAATGTGATCTCGAAACTCCCATGGAGATGTGAGCAAAGCGTCGAGGAAAAGTCTTGTTTCATGGGATTGTATAGGGAGATACTTGGACACCGCGTTCTCATGGAAATGTTCATGGAAGAGCCGACGGTGACGACGCCACCTCGTACCATAGGACATGACCGACAAAATAAAGCTAGAGTCCATTCTATCCGAAATGAGTGGAACACCATAACGTCATGCGATATCTTACAGTTCAGCTAACATTGGCATGCGTGGCCGGTCGGAGTAAATTGAGGATCTCTTGTCCAACAATTCTGACGTTCTTCTTGTCGAGCTCAGAATAATCATGGATTGCCCCAAGACATTCAAGTGCATGATATCACCTATTCAGATTCGTCACACTGCAGTAAGTACATGATTGGATTGGGCATACCATAGGTTTTGGACCACTTGCTGAACACCTCCCATGGTTTGTGTTTTGGCATGTCCAAGAAATTCCCGATGATTGGCAAGCCCTTTGGACCAGGCGGCAGAGGCAATCCTTTTGGATTTCTATTCCAATTCTGAGTGTGGGCTCGGAATAATCCAACAATAAATACAGCCCCCAAGACGAGACTCGAGTAGTAGAGGGAGAGACCCATCTCTGCAACCCTGCAAGTAGTGGAACCGAGCTTGGAAGGGTGCCAATGTCTCTTTAAGAGCCTGAAAGTTTACATCATTCCTATCATTGGCGTCAGCTGGCCTTTCATCTATCCTACCAAGTAGCCAATGTTTGGTCGCACGGCAACAGAATCTTCAACAGGTGATATCATGATGTCGGGTGCCAGGAGTTTTCCCAAGGCTTATCGGAAGCACCAAATCCGGGTGGTTATTGTTTTCCGGTCCCGATATGAGGAATTTTGAAGGAAAGGAATGTCATTTGAGTCTGTTGGTCGTAGAAAAAAATAATTGGGATTTGACGTGGGTGTTATTGGGCAAATGATTACGCGTGCGGAATGGGATGATCGGCAATTTGAGCTTTACTTCACATTCAAAGCTCGCTCACAGAATAGGTCACTTCGATCATGGGGCATGTTTGATTATGGGCGTGAATACTCCCGAACTTGGAATCCCACTGGCATTTGATTATCCTCGCTGTTTCAGGTTCTCCTGGCTCCTTGGTTCGGATGCTTTCACACCCCACACACCAGCCCATCATCCGACGAGTCACGACAAGCCCATCTTCTAGCTCATCATGACGACGACTATCAAGAATCGATTCCGCCTTTCGCCATCTATTCATCGTTCCCCGCAATTCCCAACAAACCCCGCGGCAAGGTCTGCAATCGAGATGTTGTTGGAGAAAGACCGAAATAACCATCATTGTCGATACGGCCCAGCTGGGTACCACAATCATTTGAGTCACCAGTCCGTATACCTTTAGTTTCCAGGTTCATATACTTATTCATGGGATCATCCCCACAGTCTGTTGGCAGCCTATGATCTTGGAGCATCCGCCCCCCTTTTGGAGGTCATCTATCAGCTCGATGCTGCCAAATTGTTACCCATCGATACTGTTGACCGAGCCAACGGCACTGTGAAACATCTTGATCTCGTGATTACGGAAAGCAATTGGACGGAATACCTGGGGAATGATATGTGAGTAGACTGCAAAGAGTTTGAATATTGTTGTAGATAACACAGTGGGCTTTAGGTACTACGCACCATTACTAACGTTTTTCAGCACCGAAGTGGAGGCTCGTGGGGCCGGTGGATTGTTGGATAAGTTCCTGCTTTCTCCTGACGCAAATAAAGACGGTGTTGATATGGTGCAGCGGCTCTGCGCTGGTGTGTGAGTACTATATGAATTCATATACACCCGAGTTATAATTTCAAATGTCGCCAGATATCATCCATTGATCCAAGTTGGGGTAGCCACTTGCCCTTCCCGACAGTGATTACCTACTGACCTACCTACTCTCTAGTACGGGCTGGAATTTGGGAGCGACGCTATGGTTGCACAAGGTGCTGTAAATCCAAAGTGATCAATTAGCTTGCCTGAACTCTACTTCAGGCCTAGCTCAGGCAGCCGTTCACACTCCAAGTTCCCAACAACTCCACCCTTCCCCTGCATCCGTGAGCCCCGCGAACGGTTTACCCCTTCTTGAGATTCTCCGCCAATTTTACGAGTCTCCAATCCTCAAGCCGGCTATGCCATATAACCCAGACACATTGATATCGACACGCTTTCGCGAGGCCTGTGAAGGCGGCCGCTCCGAGGAAATCAGGCGCCTCGCTGCGCTTTGGTGGTCGTCCTCCCCGAACGTCGATCTGGAATCGGATCTCAAAGCCAAGTTGGAGGAAATCACCTGGTTTGCAACTCTCATCCTGGTTGGCCCCAACAAGCCTAACCGAAAGCCTCGTCTGGATTTCTTCTTGATGCACATCCTCAATGCGTCCCAGTTCCTTCCGTGTTTCCTCGATGTCATTCCCAACCCGGAAGGCAAAGTTCTTCTCCTCAAGGCATTCCTATCGACCGCATTTTTGACGATCGAGGCGCGTGGACGGCCGCGGATTGATATTGGAGTTACGCGAGGGTATACTGACACCCCATCCCCTCCCAGTGCCACGCCCAACGGCACCAGTGATGCGTTAACCGCCGAGCCCGATGCTATACATCCCTGGGCGCAAATGATCGCCGAGGCCATCCACGCTCCCGATGCACACACGGTCAAAGCTGTGCGCACTCTATTTCATGCTGCTCTGCGTTTTGGCCACACGCGACCGGGGAAATTTCCCGGCGCATTTAGGCCCGGCACTGCTGAAGAGACCCACGGAGGAATTAAGGAGCTAGACGGGACGCTTTTTGTTCGCGCTGCAGGTGTAGTGATGCAGACCATGGGTTGGGTATGTTCTGGCCAAAAGGCCGGTGGATGGGACGGCAGCGCGTTGGGATGGGATGATGCGTGGAATAATAAGGATGATGAATGATTCTCCTTGTAAAACAACTCCTTTATTAGCGGCAGACGCGTTGTATTGATTATCCATGGACCCATTGTTGCAAATATTTGACTCCAGATTTATCTTTAGGGTCTGCATCTATCTATCACAGCATCCTTGACCCCCCGATCATCAGAAATAGAATAATTACCTCGCAGGCCTGGTGGTACTCATTCCGGACATTTCACTACCCTCTAACGCCAGACCTTCAGGCGCTTCAGCTTCAGCCTCCAACCACGGTCATGATGATCCGGGAAGCTGTCTTTAGTTTTCTGCGATTTTTTCCTTCCTCCTCGCGTTTAAAGCTCTATTATTTTCTGTGCCGGCTTGGTAAATTACTTTTCGGGGAGACCGATGTATCCGTACAGCGATTGCCAGGCAATATTTACATGAAGCAAGGGGAGAATATCGAACAGGAAATCGAAGCCATGCGTTTGGTCAAACCACGGATTTCACTCCCCGTTCCAACTATCCTCGATGTGGTGGATGATGCTTTCATCATGACAGCGCTTCCCGGCGAGCCACTCGGGAACTTCTTCAAATACATGGACGATGCCGAGCTCGAGGTCGAGTCGATCCAAAAGGATCTTCGAAAACTAATCCAAGAGCTGCATAGCATCCCAAGTCAAGCTGAAGGGGTTGTTTCCGGCCCCCTCCCCTCCGTGCGTTGTTGTGATATCAATCGGGTGCACACAGTCAACTTTGGGCCTTTCGAAAACGCGGCGGGTTTTCATGAACACCTCTTGTCGTGTTACACGAGTACATACTCTCAGCCTTTCTGCAAGGAAGCCAGAGAAGTCTACGATAAGCCATACAAAATTGTCTTCACTCATGGCGACATGCACCTGCGAAACATCCTTTATGACCCGAGCAAGCGGCGGCTTAGTGGTATCGTTGACTGGACGAACGCAGGCTGGTACCCAGAATACTGGGAACATGGGAAAGCGGTGTATCCACAGAGGATGTTTCCAAAATGGAGGAATCTGTGGGCCAATGTATTGCCGGGGTACGAGAAGGAACTTGAGTTGGAGCGCAAGATGTGGGACAATCTTTTTTGAACAAAGGTGTGCCAGTTCATTGACGAGGATGCCAGCATTGACAGCTGCATTGTAGAACGAGACCGTTGGATCAGGGCACTCAAAGTGTTCGTTTCGTGTGGTTTCCGACACCTACCGCGACAATTGGTGGTACTCTGGGCGCGATATTATGAGTCACTACCATTCTCAATGATGGCAGTGATTGTGGCCCACGGATATTAGCCTTAACAGACTCTGTGCCCGGGTTTGAATTCGCGTGTAGCTCTAAGAGTCAAGTCTCTGGCGGAATCTCTCCACAGTGTGTTCAAAGCGCCAAGTGTTCTCGGTATACGAATGGTGGTCTTGTCCGAGATTGCAATTGCCAAACGGCACTCGTCTTGCATGACTCCCTATAGACGCCCATGCTGAGACACACGCGTTCCCTGCCTAGGCTATTGGGCAATAATTTGTGTGATAGGAATTTGGTTGGTGGGTTCGGGTCTTGTCAGGTAAGGTGACGCCTGCATCAGCTTCCTTACACATGATAGAATCGGGTAATATATTCCAAAGCCATGAATTGACCTTACAGTTGTGTACAAAAATGATCTCCTGCACATCCTAAAATGAGGGGATGTCTTATAAATAGAGATTAGATATGGTGGAATCGGTAGTTCAAGGTCCCCCCGCCAATGCCAAAATTTTTGTGACTGCCTGTTCCGTCATTGACATGATAGCTCCATGTGGGTTACCCATTGGCATGGAAGGAATCTAAAGTCGAAAGTTATGTTGAGATCACGAGGAGGAAAAAAGAGCTTACAATCGACGCCTAGAATGCCAAAGAATGTTAGGTTCTGTGCTGCGATGAATTACGAGGACGTACATCGACCACAAACAAATTGTTGGTGTTGAACACTTTCGTGTTCTCATCCACAACGGCTTTTCCAGCAGTACCGATGATATTAGACCCGACCCAATGGTTGGAGTTGAGGGAGCCCTGTATGTTGTAGTTAGCAAGAGCAGCCACCCGGACAGTGGTGACAAACTGGATCGTAGTTATTCACTGACAACAATATCAACTCGAAGCAATCAAATGATGAGAACGGACGAACCATAGTCATTGATGGTTGTTTTGTTATCAGGAGTAATGAGCGTTAGCCCCGGAACTGGGTGTATGAATGAGAGGCAAATTCGGGGGGCGAGGGGATCGACCAACCAAAGTGGATGTTGGCAACAATGTCATTGATTCCTTGGATGAGAACGGCTTTGTCGATTGGATCGGTGAACCAGGGGTTGATAAGTGGGCGGGCGGTCATAGCGGCGTCGATGCCAATACGTCCGCGTGAGGTAATTCCGGTGGAACTGTCATACAATTAATTGGTATCCCCTGTAAGTGTTGTCAAATACATACAGGTAGGTTGTGATCGTGAATATTTGACTAGCCATGGCTCATTAAATCAACCACCAAAGATTATAAGGATGACAACTGACCTCTGGTTGTAAGGATACGTCGTATCGACGGATGCAGCACCAGGACGAACGGTTCCTTGCATCTGGGTATGGTAAGGAGATGAGATATTGAACAACAAATAGGTATTATTCCCACCCAGCGGGTTTTTCCGTCAGTACCAGAGTAAGCTCTCCAGAAATTAACACTAAGTATGTCATTAATAGTGTGTCCAGTGGGCAGTACATAGACGTTTACCGAGGTGAGGCTTGGGCAAGAACTCCAGACTGGTTCTTCAAATACTGTGCGGCGTCGGCAGGTCTTGGATTGGCCCAAACGTTGGCCCAATTTTCGTAAGCATCAATTGAGGGGTGAGTGAAGACCAACTGCAAAGCATAAGAAAGTTTCAATCAGTGATTCAAATAACCTACGTTGATGGACGGATTGTCAGAGACCTAAAGAAGAGTGAGATTCTAGAGAACACCTCAATTCGTGAGAGCGTACATTGTAGCCAACGGGGAGGTTGATCCAACTTGATTGAGGGGGGATATTGAGTCCAGCAACAGGGTCCGCCTTGACGAGGTTAAGCATGTCGGTGGGGCCGATTCCACTGCGGAACAGGATTCGGGGAGAGCCATAGGAACCGGCGGACAGGATAACTCGGCCGCCAGGATTAAGCGGAATCACCCCGTTCGGGCCGAGGGACGAGTCGTTCGTTTGCACACCAGTGATTTGGGCTCCTTTACGAACGACGTTGAGGACCGTGGTGTATTGTTTGTACGTGAAATTCGGGCGGACTTTAGCGGTTTGGAAATATGTTGCAACGGGTCCACCACGTTTTCCATTAATGAACTAGAATCAAACCAAGGCGTTACAATCTTGAAGGGAGAAGGCAAGATAAGACACCCACATCGTAAGCGCTGAATCCATAGACGTGGTCTTTTTGATCCGGGCTGTCGTTAATGGTCAGTTGGCTGTACCCCTGGATGTTCAGGAGCTGAGCAGCGACGAGTTCGGTTTGTTCCAAATAACGCTTTCCATCAGTAGACGGATGGTCAGTACTCGGGAGTCGCGCGGTTAATTTACTAGTGTAAGGCTGATGATTTCCCCATGAAGATGGCCAGCCAGATGTCGTCGAGAAATCAGAGTAGGGTGGTAACCAGTAAAGGCTGTGATTGCTCAATAAGCACTTCTGGTGACGGAGCTAGGATTACTCACGCTCCATTAATCGAAGTCCCTCCACCAAGCAAACAGCCGGCGAAGACGGTAATATCTAATTCCCCTGTGTGAGCTGTTGAAGTGGCGGATGGCCCTAGAACTACCTTTGCACCACCAGAATGGATTACTGTCCGAAAACATGGTTTCTGGTCCTCGTTTAGTATAGTCCGAACAGCAAAAAAGCAAGTACTAACCAAAAAGCCCGGGAATATCGAACTTTGTCAACTGGGTGTATTCCAGTCATCAGATGGGGGATTGCGGGAATGAAATAATGCTTACATTAGTGCCTTTCGCCCATGTGGGTTGATAGGTACCACCAGTTTGACCAGTGCTGGGACCGCCACGCTCAATGAGGAGAACTTTCTTTTTATTCTCAGAGAGGCGGTCAGCAGCGATGATACCTGCCGGACCAGCTCCAACAACGATGTAGTCATAAGGTATGCCCTACATATTTCAGCTTTAGACTTGAAAGGTCATGTCTGGATAGGTGTTCTTACTGTTGCAACAGGCGGGGGAGTAGTAGTGGGACCCGTGGGCAGAGTCGTGGGATCTACAGTCGTAGGGCTACCAGTCGATCCGGCAGCCCAGGCACTGTATTGGGCAGCTGAAACATGGGCTTGGGAGAAATCGAGCCCATAAAATCCGACTAGAAGATAATGTAGGTCCGTATGTTGGCGAAATGCGGCGAAGAAATACGCACAGTCAGTATGTTCGTCAAATGTACTTTGAGGGTCCGAGGGTGTATCAACACCAACATCGGAGAAAACCCAAGCCGGTGCTCCGAATCCGCTTAGGGGAAGACTGGAGGTACCCGTTGTTGTTGACCAAGCTTGAAAGGACGTCTAATTTAGGAAAAATATAAACCGAGTAGTTTTGTCACTCACTTGCACAGTTCTGGCACCGGTAGACCCATTTCCAGTGAGTTGCATTGACCTTTGTGGATGGTAAATCAGTCAAGACTGGACCGCTCATTGCTCTAAAACGATCGTCAGGCATCGCAAAGTTTTATGTTCGAGGGGCATACACTGGCTGAACATAATCGCTAAAAGCATACATCAGCATCCTGCCTGTCATATTGAAAAAATAGGACAAACGTTGCAAATCGAGCAGAGCGGACGATGGAGTTCCCATTCGGCCAGGCGACAAGGAGAAGACTTTGAAGCATGGCTCCGTTGGGAGAGACGCCAGCCCATTTTGCTCCAATGGGGGCCACAATTTCACCAATAAACTCCGTCGCAGTGGCACCCGTCGAGGCAAGTGGTGGAAAAACATAACCATAGGTTACGAAATGAACCGGATCTGTGATGCCCCAGAAAGTAATACCATTGTCGGGGTCAGTGTACTGGGCCCCTTGTGACAACACTATTGTAATTGTATTTTAGTATACCCTCGTCCGCACTAACTGTAACATACCAGAGCCCACTAAGGGAAGCAAGCTGAGAGCTAGTCGTAAAAGCATCGAAAAGACGGGGTGGAAGAGACGCCATCGTTTGATGTATTTAAGCGATTTGCAAAATCAACCCCATGGATGCGAGAAACCTCCGGCGATACGGGGTACAATCCAACTACATCACGTTTCCCCAGGTAATTCAGCGGAACCGCTCAACATTTCCTAAAAACAAACTTATGGAATTAGTAGGTGACGAAAATAACGGGTAGAACTCGGAATCAACATTTACTATCGATCAGCTGAGGGCTTGGTGGTCCTCATAATGTCGAATAACACCGAAGATACAACGTAAAAGGGAGGAGGTTGTGCAAGTTTTTCAGCCTTGGTAGAATACCGAAGTAAAAGTGCAGAATTAATCGACGTGGCTATCTTTTGGGGATTCCGATATACGACCGACATATTTTCCGCGATCGGTGGATGCTGAAATGGGAAAGATCCCGTACCTTGGGGAAAGTCATGCCGTTATGATGATCCTAGTGGAGTTGTTATATCCGAGTCCGAAGCCACAAGATTGTGGTAGAGCACATTGTTCCAAGGGCGGTTTGATGATACATCATGCGGGGTTGGGGAAACATAGATGAATGGGCTGTTCTTGAGGGCGTTGATATTTATACCTATAGATAACCCGGGTGGCGGTATGACCTCAGTAGCGTCCATGAGTCGCCAGCCGAAATGACCGGCCATCCTGCATCCTGTTTGTCCATGATGCCTTTAACAAATACCAGCCCATGACAGTGGCCGCACAACTCCCACCAAAGCGCGGGGGTCCGAGGATCGTATTCCAGCAAGAAAGTATTGCCTGGCTTGCAGCGATCGCATCAACGTTATAGACACTCATCATCGAGTTACTTTCAGTGCTGATAAGATTGTTGTGTACCAAGTCGGTTCCTCTGTGATCAGCAGGCTTGGAAAGTGGAGCTTGGGTTTCGTGCTACACGCCAACATCCTCTGGCATCCTCATCAACCACGAGTGGTGTCGGTATCATGTATATGCGCATTGAGTCTAAAGGGGTCAATGAGCTGGGATTGTTTGTTATGAATTGTGAAAGTGATTGCTCGTGTGGCTGGGCTATTAGGACTTTGAGTGAACCACATTTTTTCCTTTTTCTCTATTCTTGCCTGGTTCGTGCATCGACGACGGCAAAAATCACTCTTGCATCGAGGACCCGCTTTTCACTGGGTGTGGCCTCGCACTACTCCATCTGATATACCAGCGCAATTCAGAACGCGTCCTTCTTTTTACCATTCTCCTCTTTCCCTTCCCAAACACCCACAATACCCCAGTTCAGCCTACAGGAGCATCAGTCTCAATCCCTGTGATATATAATTCTTGAAGTCATTCAGGGCGAATCATGTCGACTGCAGTTTCCTCATCAACTTCAACACCACCGACCAATGCCAACGCAGGACCTAGTGGTCAGAATCCACATCCGCTCCTCGAAAACAATGACGAGAAGAACAGGTTCATTCCCATTTACCACGTCGCAGTCAATTTCGCTCAATCTAAGTCTCTTCTTCAATAACAGCGTGGTCATCAAGGTCGGGATGGTGGGGGATTCACAGATAGGCAAAACAAGTCTTATGGTGAAATACGTTGAGGGCAGTTTCGATGAGGATTACATCCAGACGCTGGGTACGTATCATTCATACTGGCGCCCGCGCCCCTTGAACTCAAACGTTACAGGCGTCAATTTCATGGAGAAGACCATCTCCGTGAGACGGACGACTATCACATTTTCAATATGGGATCTGGGAGGGCAGAGAGAATTCGTCAATATGCTGCCATTGGTCTGCAATGATGCGGTGGCCATTTTATTCATGTTCGATCTATCACGAAAATCGACGTTGAATTCAGTGAAGGAATGGTATCGACAAGCTCGGGGTTTCAACAAGGTAATTCCAAGCAGCAAGTTCCCTAACTCTCGGCGAACGAGACGCTGATATCACTGTAGACAGCAATACCATTTCTGATTGGTACGAAATTCGATCAATTTGCCACTTTCCCCCGAGACGAGCAGGAAGAGATCACGAAGCAGGTGCGATTCAATCTACGCTCTGTGAAGCAGTGATCTATAATTAAGCAGGCCAAACGATTCGCACGAGCAATGCACGCGTCCCTAATATTCTGTTCAACTTCCGCATCGATAAACGTGCAGAAAATCTTCAAAATCGTCCTGGCGAAAGCTTTTGATCTCAAATGTGTAATCCCCGAGATTGAGGGGGTGGGGGAACCTGTGTTAATTTATGTGGACGTTTAGAGCGGGTGCTTGTTTTGGGTGGTAGGAGCTGGATTCAATTTACGGACAGAAGGGAGAGGGGAGGAATATTTGAGGTATGCATACTTCAACATCCTGAATCACAACCTCACTGATCAGATTGCAGATTAATTTCTGTTTGCCCGTGGGAATGGTGTCCTCAAATTTCCGAGGTTCACTGTTGTAACACTTTTATCGGCTCTCAGCTTGTCCGTCGAGTGATTTGATTGTGGCTTGCTTGCAAACAAATCTGGGTTCTGGAAATGGGCTCAATGCTTATCATCAATCCGCCTCGTCGTTATTGGTATCCAATTCTTATAGAAAAACCCTACCATCTTCTTTCATCCTAATTGACATGACTGGGAATATCCTTCGTCGAACTCCTCATCTTCACCATCTCGTCCATCGTGTTATCGTTTTATTCGATTTACTGCATACATGTTCCATTTCTCTTATCTCCCTCCTGGACCCGACTCTACACAATCACCTCCGTCGTCAATCCCCACGATTTCCAGTTATCACCATACACTCATTAGCAGCTCAATCTTTTACCCTCGCTGATTCCTTTCTAAGCACTTGTACTTTCCCACTTTTATGCCGCATATTCCGTTATTTATGTCCTAATGCATTCGGTATGGCACCTCCCTCTGTCTGACAAGCCTTGGGCTTTACATCAACCAATCCAGTGGAGGTTAATCATATACACCCTCCACTTATCGGACACAAGAGTAGAACAGTTTTCAACTTTTAACTTCATTTTGACCCGCATGCTGATATGCTCGGCGTTTAACACGACGCTGCAGGTGTTTATTTTGAAGATCGTGCAGAGAATCGGATACGAGGAACTTGATAGAAAAGTGTTCCCTCGTAAAAATATACAAATGACAGATATTGTGCCGCTCCAAATCGATTCTTGAGGATCCTGTATGAGTTTTTCAGCCGCTGCTGAGCGCATTTGAAAGGGGCAGGAGAACTATGTAGGTCACTGGCACGATGAAGTCAGATAAACATGCGTTGCCATCGACGGACTCACAACATCAGCTCACTCGGCACTTCTGGCTGTATTGGAATAGGGTTGTTGTGTTCATCTTTCGCGGGCGATATGGTGGAGGCCGAGAGCACCGACGGGGCTAAACTGAAGAGCGAGTTATTGCTGAAATGACAACGGCGCAGACTCTTTCAGTATTTTCTCTGACTGTAGCACCCCTCGCTCAATCGGGAGAGAGCATACCTGCGGCCAAAACCAAACGCCGCCACTTCTGCACCCACTGGCAGTACGCTTGAGTCTATTTCCCCATCCTTGAGGAATCGCCCCGGTCGAAATTCAAGTGGCTATGAACCTGCGTCGAATGTCTCACTGACTGAAGAGTCCGCAAAGTATCAGTTTCTCACCATGAGTTTCCTATGACTGTCGATCCTTTTGGGATACTCGTCGTCATAAGTAGCCGTACACATGGGGAAACGGCTGCGCTACTTTGGCAGGATTCAACATGAACCTGCCTAACGGGGTAACATTTTGCCACCTCAGTGTTTCCTTCACAATAGCGTTCACACAAGGGAGTGAATCCTTATCGGTGAAGTCTGACAGCTTGCCCTTGCCCAGTGCCCACAACTGAGTCAGGCTGGCTTGGGCCTGTCGTTGGGCCTCCGGGTACAATGCCATCGCCATAAAGAATGCTTGGAGAGAAGACACGGTTTAAGAACCGATCGAGCGCCAGACCAGCAATCAAGGGAGATAGGTGAGGGACAGTGTCCACACCCGTTGTAGCCTCCGAGGTCCAGTTTAACGCAAAGCAGCCCAAGTACGACAATTAACCGGAGTAGGCAATCGCGGCGGTGCTGCGAGCACATACCTCCTCCTCCTCTCGTCGCTCATCCTCAGCGGGTGGTAGTCCATCAAGCAATGCCGCCGCCACAGAAATGGGAGTACCCTATGGGCCTGCAAAAATCCATGCAAGATTGTACAACCATGTTGGCGGACGTGGTGAGACTTGACGAGTCTCCGGGGCACCTCTGCCATTTCAAAGTTGATATCCTTCCATTTCGCAGCCTTTTTCTTGGAGCCAGCACCAGGCATCCACTCGGGCACATACTTCAAAGTGGGGATAAAATCCACCAGGAATGCTCCAGGGACGCCTGCCTTGGCAATACTTTCTAATGATGCTTCCGTATGGGTCATTTGCTTCTTTACACAGCTGTAACCTTGATTCCATATGTAAACATTCATGATGGCGGAGGCTCGGAAAGTACTAGTATCCGAGTGAATATAATTAAACGTCATTCGGGAAACAAACGAACTGGCGGATATGATGTCGAAGTCCCCTGGAGATTTGGGTAAGGGAGTTTTGTTTCGTAGGACTGCGGCAGAGGAAAATATTGGGACACTGCATTCACATGGAAATGCTCGTGAAAGAGCCGACGGTGATGAGTCACGACGCGGCCACCTCGCGCCATAGGGCATGAGCGACAGAGAAAGAGTCGCACTTCTGTCTGAGATCGCATTGAGTGGAATATCATAGCACCGTGTCGTGCCTTACAGGTCACTCAATCTCGTCTCTCTCCAGCATTTCGAAGAAAAAAAACGACTTTTTTTGTTGGAGACTTCAAAACAAACACTGGCAGGATTTGTCACTACACGCATAACCTTTGGTCAGCCAGATCTTGGGGTACTGCTGGTGAGAGGGGTTATGGTGAGATTCGGGTATTTCGACGCGCGATTTTGCTCTTCCGTTTCAACCTCACCCATTACACTTCGACTACTATGGGGCGAAGGATACGATGTGGGCGTCGGAGCGGGTGTTTTCGAGAGGGAATGATATGCAGTCACTTGCCGGCATGTGGCCGCGGTGATTCCTTGCTGGCTCCCTGGTGCTGAGGCGGAGCCTGCCGCCTTACCATCGTATCACCTTAGGCTGAGTCCCAACGCACATTCCTCAGTGGTCATGGGCTCCAAGAAGCAGAAGCGTTACGGGCGCGCTCTGCCACCCCACTCTCCCGCGGCACCTATGTAGATCCTCCTCTTCGTCCCTTGGAGGGTCAACTATCTTGACAAGGACCTCCTCATCCTCGGACTCTGATTCAGGCGGACATTCCTCTTCGGACCCATCTCATCTCGATGTCTGCCTCGGTTACGCCAAACCTGTGGTCTAGAAGGCATATGACAAGTGCACACGCCCCGTGGCTTGGGATAGGTCGTTCAACTGAGCGTGGGGGTGTGGTGCCTTTCATCAGTGATTTGTTGGACGGAAGGCCAACAGCAAGATAAAGCTATAGCTACTCAAGAAGTTCTTGAGGCTTTGAGATTCCGCGGTCGCCGCGTTCACCAAAATCAGGATGGGGATGGGAATCCATTGAATGCGGTTAGGTCTCAGGCCTCAGGCGTTGTATCTCGAGTAACTACATGTACTATTGAGGTTTAGGTATGGATTTAGGTGGTACCCATAGCTTTTATCCGGCTATCTGCTCCGAGCAAAATCCGGCGCCCTCGGGAACATCACAAAGGGTGCGTCTCATGCGTAGTGGCCATACATATGAATATTATGCTGTAGCCTAACAACTGCAGTCACGCTAGTTGGAACCGACAGAAGCATGGCATGCCGAGCAGAATAGGTCATTGCTCAATCTATTGAGTTCCCCTGTTATCTGACACCCGTTTCCATTAGGCTGTTTGTCAGGGGACAGAATACGCAATGTTTGTATCCGGATTCCGGTGGGTGAGTGAGTTCCGACTAACGCAAGCAACACGTGGTCACCGGCACCTGTTACTGGCAGTGGCTACCACATGCTCCTGGTTCCATTGATTGGTAATTATCGTCAATATTATTCACCTGTCCAGTCCATGTTGGTCCCAGCGTTTATCCTATAGACGTGTGGAGATGAACTCAAATAAGTATCTATATTGGAGTGTGTGGTCACGGTGCGTGCGAGTACATAACTTCGAACTTAGAATCTGGCAGGTGGCAGAACGCGTGCTTCTTTCTTGTCTTCCAAAGTAGGTTGCTAAGGTTATATAGTATACCACTTGTTTATCGCCAAACGGATCAGTGAAACTGTGAATCTATGTCCTAGTTGGTCATGTCCTTGGGCGTGTCTGGTGATAACCAGGAGATCTTTCACTCCTTGCGATCAAGAAGGAACACGCGGATATACCTCGTCGCAATGTGGACGTGTTGGCTCTATCCATGGATTCCTCTGCTACCGCCACTGCGACAAATTTGGACGCTCATCTTCGGGAGAGTCCCTGGAGCAGATGTGAATATCTGTGACCATTCTCCGCATGGTATTCCCGTCGTCTGACTCGGATATGCGTGCTTCTACGGTCTTGCTTGCCTACGGCAAAGTACTTGGCTAGAACCTCGATATTCATGTGCTATTATTCTTGGTTTTTCCTGTGAAGTAATGCAAGTCATATGCTCTCGTCCTTCCTCGTGGATCGCATTTGACTCTAATCTATAGCTGTAACCAACAATACTATCCGAGGTACTGCCTGAGAGGTACAAATACGGTGGGCATTACGCCGAATATTTTCTCCCAACAGGAACTAGGCAGTCGTTTTTTCATACCCGGCCTTCACCTCTGCAATGGCGGCCCAATCAACTTTCAAGCGCATCTGGCTTCTCGCCGCATTAACCTGCGCTGCTATTGTTTCTGTCAATGCTACCCAGGTCATGCACCGTCCAGACAATTATAAGTCGACTCCCAACTCGTTCAAGATTGAAAAGAGCCCGAAGACAAACCAGATCCAGAAACGTGCATCGGGGAAGGTTTCTTTCGCATATTTCACCAATTGGGGAATTTATGGAGCCAATTTCCGTGAGTGTATTTCCCCCACAGATCCGTCTTCGAACTAATACAGGATCGATCACTAGAACCAACGGATATTGTTTCCTCAACTTTGACGCGTCAGTTCATTGAAGCCCCATCAGGATTCTAACCGATGAATCACTCCCCAGATATATTATACTCCTTCGCTGATGTCAGCCCCGATACGGGAGCAATAGTGCTAACGGATTCCTATGCTGATCAGGAGGTTCGTACGTTGCTCAAGAAACCTAGCTTCAGCTGCTGAGTTGCCCTCAGAAACATTTCCCTACTGATTCTTGGAGCGAGACCGGAAATAATCTTTATGGTTGTCTCAAACAACTCTACCTCTTGAAACTTCAGAAACGCAACCTGAAGGTCTTACTATCTGTAGGGGGTTGGACGTACTCTCAGTCTGGTGAGCGGAGGATCAAGACACACGCCTCTAGCCCTATTAATATTTTTCCTGCAGGTCATTTCAATTTTGTGACCTCGGCCTCCAGCCGCGCTACATTCGTTGCCAATGCTGTTCAGCTTATTGAGGATTATGGCTTTGATGGAATGTGCTTGACCACCCCTCCTGTCATTTTTATCTTTCTCACACATGACTCAGTGACCTCGACTTCGAGTACCCAGCCACAGCCGCGCAAGGGCAAGGATTTGCCGACCTCTTCACGGCGCTGCGTACCGGTTTTGACCAATTAGCAGCCAAAAAGGGTGATAGTGTCCCCTACCAGATCACTGCTGCTGTTTCCGCCGGACCTGCTAATTATGCCAATCTTGTCGTGCCACAGATGAACACCGCCTTGACCTACTGGAACCTCATGGTGATCAACTTTATTTCTCTAAGCAAGCATACATTGATTTGGCATAGGCGTATGACTACGCTGGTTCCTGGTTGACTTACGCCGATAATCAAGCCAATTTATATGGAGGTGTCCGCACTGGTGTCAGCACCGATGCTGCTGTCAAATACTTTACCACTCACGGGGCGACCGCCGGCAAGATCAATCTCGGTGGGTTTATTCCAACTCTGAAATGATCGCTTCTGAGGCCTGTTTATATCTAGGTATGCCGCTTTACGGCCGCGCATTCGAAAGCACCAACGGTATTGGCCAAGCGTACAGCGGGGTAAGTGCTCCGAGCTTCGGGGCTTGTCTCAACGTGAATTCCTCGAATCTAGATTGGCCCCGGTACCATTGAGGCAGGCATTTACTCCTACAAGACTCTCCCGTGTATGTTTTTTTCCTCCCAAACTTCTCGACATGAACTGACCACCTGCAACAGTGGCCGGCGCACAGGTCTTCGAGAACACAACAGATGTTACTAGCTACTCCTATGATTCCGCGAAGAAGGAGCTTGTGTCGTATGACACCCCGAACATCGTTAAGATCAAGACCCAATACATCAACTCTCAAGGCCTTTCTGGTTCCATGTTCTGGGAGGTCCGTCAACGTTTCCCTCATCCACAACCTTCTTACATGCTGTCTCAATAGCTTTCTACGGATAAAGTCGGATCCGAGTCCCTTGTTGGCGTTAGCGCCAGTGGCTTAGGTGCCCTGGACAGCACTCAGAACCATATCAAGTTGGTGATAAACCTACACACCCTATGACATACTCAAATATATTCTCTGCAGCTTCCCCAACAGCAAGTGGGACAATATTCGCAACAACATGGGTGGCGGAGGGGGTACCCCCGTCACCACTACCCCACCTACCACATCAACCCCAGCGGGCGGTTGCGGCGGTGCTCCGGCTTGGTCTGCGGGGGTATATATTTCCAGCCTCCGAGCTTCCCCGGTGCTCATCTCCCCATCCAGGTTGTGTTTACGGGTGGCCAAAAGGCCAGCTATAATGGTCACATTTGGACTGCGCAATGGTTCGCATTTTCTCCAAGCTTCCGTGCTCATTTCTGATCGGAGACCACTAGGTGGACCCAAGGTGATATTCCAGGAGGTGCTGGTAGGTTCATCCATACTTTCTTGTAGGGAAAATGCTAATGATATCCCTAGCTGGTGTTTGGGTCGATGGTGGGGCTTGTTGAGTGTTTTTTTAGCATCACGCCCTTGGTCAATGGTTCACTATCTTCAATATTCAACTATGTAAACATGTGGAATAAGCTGGCAATGGTTGAAATGCGATAATACAAAAGGGCCGACGCAGATAACCTCCCTAAAGGTACAGCGATGAACAGAAGATCACGGAATTCGGTCGCTCTAGCATCTCGGATGCCTTTTCAAATTTCTCCTTCAGCTCGCTGTTTCCGATGACTTTGGAGGCTGCGGCCATCTGGCGCAGAAGTTCGCCAAGACGTCGGAACACACGAATGACGGTGCCTTCGTATTGGTCGGTCAGCTGAGAAGAAGTCAGTAAATTGGTTTGGAGTGGGACTACCGGCGCGGACCTTGCGGATATCTGAAAACGATGCGCCGCGACACCATTGGACAACAGCATCCATCAACTCAACCTTGAAAGATGCGATGTACATATCTTCATCAATTGTTATTTTCGATTCTTTTGTGACCTTGGCTATCCGCCGGGCGATCTCTTGCATAACTCTCAGGGGCGCCGCCAGCTCTTCCTTTAACTTCGTGGTTTGCTCGCTCTGGGGGCGGATCAGCAAAGTGCATATTCACCATAGGCGACAGCGTTACCTTTTCAGTAAACACGAAACAGCTGAGAAGGGCGGCGCATTGTTCCGGTGATAAGGGATTGAAGGCCCCATTGAAGATCAGTTCCGTCAGGAGCAGCTCATCCCCAGAGCTAATCTCACAGGCTACCCTGCCTTTCATATCAACGATATCAGCTGAGGTGGTGAATGCCAGCCGCCTCAGCACACGCTTTCGGCACTTGAGTTCTTCGAGTTGCAGAACATCATGGGTTGCCTGAATGCGTTTTTTGAGGACCCTGATACGATCGTGGCTCTCCCGCTTTTTTGAAAAGAGAGAATAGAGCTCTGGAAGACGTGGATCTTTGTGAAGCTGACTCGAGAACATTTTCTTTTCCATCGCCTCGATTTTCTTGGAACATCAAGATCCGTGAGAATCTGATTGATATCGAATGCTGGGTCTACTTACCTGTACCAATGTTTTAAACTTATCGTCTTTAATGCCCATATTTTGTATAGGATCAAGGAGCGGGATGCCATCCGGAAAGCGACGGTGGACTTCCAATACGCTCTTCCATAACGTTGCCCGCTCCTGGTCTTGTCGCAAATCCTTCGGGAGGTGCAACCGAAGATGGCTAAGTCCCTCGATAGTGGTTAATAGTACGGGAACGATAAGGGCGATACCCTTCTGCCCCGAAACACAAGGTTGGATGCCGCTTGGGGTCGCTGTCAAACTGCTGCGGTCCTTCAATACCATGCCTCCTGCGGCACAATTAAGGAGGACGTCAACTATATACTGTTCATGGGGAGGATATTCCTCGGTTTTTGGCATAGGTCTGTTCTTGATATATAGTAAATCAATCAATATGGGCGGTTTAATGTGAGATGACCAACTTTAGGGGGCAGACGTTTCTGATAGTTGATGATGACACCCCAACCGAAGTCAGCTTTTTGGTATTTAACCTTAACAAGCCTTCCTGGCTGCAAGAATGGGAGGGAATATGTCGGATGGGTAATGACCTCTCTAAAATCGGCGGCCATTTGATCCAGTTGCTGCCGAAAGTCATAATATTCGGAAACCAGGTTCTCGTCGGGAATAACGGTGGTATTTTTGGCTTCTTCTTCCTGCTTCAGCTCTGTAGGGTGAAATAATCAGTACGGGAAATTGTGGGTAGGCAAGGTGTTTCCGACCATCCTCAAGTTTCGGTATACCAGCGCTGCTCTGGAACTGGAAGAAGCACCGCTCGAGCATATACTCCGGACTGATACCCTCGACCTTCATCAAGTTTAGGACCATATTGTAGCCCAGGTGGAAGGCCGAGTCAAGGCGATCGGCCTCGCCCTTGACCATGTCCTTCGCTGCCGAAGGCTCAAGTTTCTCATCGCACATCATAATGACAATACCGCGATCATCCAGGCCACGTCTTCCCGCGCGCCCAGACATTTGGATATATTCTCCCGAAGAAAGGTTCCTGAATTCATGACCATCGAACTTGCGTGTCGTTGTGAAAACAACGGTTTTCGCAGGCATGTTGAGACCTATGGAGAAGGTTTCGGTCGCAAAAAGGACCTTGATCAATCCCTCTTGAAAGAGAATTTCAATGACTTCCTTCAATATAGGGAGAAGGCCGCCATGATGAATTCCAATCCCGCGACGAAGTAGTGGTATGATGTTGGTGATTTGTGGCAGCTGGCGGTCGTCTGTCGACAAATTTTCAATGGCGTTGTTGAAGATGTTGGTGACAAGGTCCTGTTCATCGGTCGAGTTGAATTCGAACTTGGACATTGTTAGGGCGAGCGCTTCACACTCCCGCTTACTGAAGGAAAAGACGATGACGGGATTATAATTCTTTAGCATGATCATCTTGACGATTTTGGAAATATCCGAAGAACCTTGGTGAGAATTAGAGCTGGACCGCGGTGTAAAACATGAGTTACCTTTTTTTTCACCACCCTTCTTTGTTTTGCCCTTTTTGCCCTTTCCCCCGCGGGGGTCAGCTGGGTCGTCACCCATACCGTCCTGTAATTTACCCATGGCTTTGCCAAAGTTATCCTCGCGAAACTCTCCTTTTTCATTGACGACAAGGTAAATGCCTTCACCGCCAGCAGGGAAGAGATAATGCTGGAGAGGGGTTGGTCGGAAATCTGTGTATACAACATGACAAGGTTGCTCGTGAGATTTGCAGATCCATTCCGCGAATTGCATCGCATTAGGAATGGTTGCGGAGAGGAAAACGTAGCGAACGGTATGAGGGAGGAGAATAATGGTCTCTTCCCAGACAACACCGCGCTCTTTATCACGCATGTAATGGATCTCGTCGAAGATGACCCATGCGACCTCACGCATGATCTCTGACCCACGGTATAGCATTGATCGGAGAATCTGCCTCGATTATCCATCTGGTTATTCAATCAGAGAGGGAAAGCGTACCTCAGTCGTCATCACCAAGCACGTCGCTGAAGGATTTATGGTCACATCACCAGTCATCAAGCCCACGTCCCCAAATTCGGCCAACATGTCCCGGTATTTTTGATTGCTCAGTGCCTGTGAGAGAGACGCAACATGCATAAAGATATCATTCATCTTTAGGTGTACGAAATATGACAAGAACCTTGATCGGGCTGGTGTAAATCACTCGTTGTTTATTATTCAAGCACTTGGCGATAGCATATTCTGCTACAACAGTTTTTCCAGCACTCGTATGGGCCGACACCAGGACACTCTCATTCCGCTGTATGGCATGGACCGAGACCCGCTGGAAGGGATCCAGCTCGAATTTATACTCGCGATCCGGTTTAGTGGGTGGGACATGCTGTGCGATTGGGGTGTAATTGTAACCAGGTGGAACGGCGACCTGATGCCGAACCTAGCGTGACGAAAAAATGAGCGTTGGGAAGGAGGGGGACAATATCATGCGCACTTGATGTTTCAGCTCAAGTTTGGAGCCAGCCTCAACACCACCGGTCAGCCCGGCACTTGCAGCGACCTCTCTCTTCGCCTCGGTCTCGAAATCATCCAGGACGACAGGATTCGGCTGAACTATCCGTTGGGGGGCGGTGGAGGGCTCTGGAGTGTCCATCCTTGATTTCTTTACCAGTCCTGCATGCTCAGGCGGCGTCGCCTTGCGTTTTTGCAATATATTCGAGGAAGAGGGTTCGTCAGTGTTCATATGCATGGTTTCATCGTTATGTGTGGATTCGATCAAATTTTCTGAGCCCGTGGTTTGCAACGAAAATCGCGCTTGTCTTGGGGGTTGTATGGGGCGGGAAGGATCCTCAACCACCATGGCATCGCCCTCATCGCTATACTCAACATCTTCTGTGGGCGCCTCGTCCAAGAACGAAAAGAGGTCGTTTGAGTTCATCGCGGTCAGTTGGGTCGCACAAAATATTATCGCATCACGCTTGCGCGGGTGGTGAGGTAAACTTGTGACGCTGTGACAAGCCATGAACGGATCAACTCAACCCAACATGCAACCCGCCATGGCCCCAGGCCAGCCACCAGTGCTGAACACATCATGAGCTTCACTGGCTTTTTCTTTTCCGGGTAGGCAATGTTAATGATCAATCGCCGAAAAAGTTTCATTTATTTGGTTGAAATATACAACAGCAGCAGGATCGAAATGATATGTTCTCTAAAATTTTGCTTCGCCTCCCAAGTGATTTCCATGTGCGGCACTTTACAACAAAAAGAGTTATGGATGGCACTCAAAGTCGCCCAGCTTGCTTGACATTGTGACCAAGGTTGGCCCTGAATTTGAGGGCCTCATGAACGGGCTTGCATTTCAATGGGCCCACAGTGGGGTGGCCAATGGCTTTGGCGATGCGGTCAGCCAAACCTTGGTCAACGGCGGCCCAGACCGAAACTGTAACAATTTATGGTGAGGAAAATTTCCCATGAGAATGCAGAGGTTCGCTTACGTTGCCTGTCCCTGACTACCTTGCTCTTTACAGAGCCAAAGTGGCCGGAGACGTTCTGGACATATGCTTCTCGTTCTTTGTCATTCCACACCTTTTTCCACAAAGCGCGGGGTTGTTCGAAATCAACTATGTCGTATGAAACCCTTCAGATTGATATCCAAGGGTATGGTTTTTACGCACGCTCAGTGATTTCACCCAAATCTCTCCAAGCACCGCCGAGGAAGTGCTCGTGTTTGGCTTCCCTCTCTGTGTCCCGGACACTTGCCTCAAGGGTTGCCTTGCGTCCGGCGTATTTGAGTGGCTGGATGCTGCTCTGGTAGTTCGGGCGGTTTCCCTGCGAGATAAAGCTCATAGGGCCATCCCGTTGGAAGTTGGCCACAGGGGTGATTGGCGCATTGACGGGGAGCTGCTGGTAGTTGGTACCAAGACGGTGGCGATGGGTATCAGGGTAAGAGAACAAGCGGGACTGAAGAACGGGGTCTGCGGAAGGCTCGAGGTATGGGATGGTGTGTGAGGGCGAAAATGCAGCCTACGTAACGGATGAGGAAGATTTGGGAACAATTTATGCAATACTGACCTGTTCAATCTCAGCAAAATAGTTTTGTGGGTTCTCATTCAAGACGAGTTTGCCGAATGGGCGGAGAGGGTATTCGCCATGGGGCCAGATCTTGGTAAGATCAAGGATGTTGTAGCGGAAATTCTCGGCTTGCTCAGGCGTCATGGTTTGCTAGATTCCAGATCAGTGGTATGTTTCCACGGCGATGCAATGGGGTGTCCTTACGATGTATGCATTCCAGGTCGGGAATTTACCGGCCTCGATGGTTTTGAAGAGAAGTTCAGTTGAATAGTCGGGGTTCTCACCGGCTAACTTGACCGCCGTAGCATTGTCAAGCGTCTGTGGGAAACCAACGTCGGTTAACACCCTATCCGTTGGGAAGAATCTCTATTCGAACCTTGAAGCCGCCCTCAACGCGGAGGTGAACCTGCACATATACGAAGGTACCGTCTTCCTTCAGCCATTTATAAGTGTGTCCAGAGTAGCCATGCTGTTGATGGAACCCATCAGGAGTTCCACGGTCCGAGAAGAGAATCATCATCTGATGAATTGATTCAGGGTTTTGCCCAAGGTAGTCCTGAAGATTCCAAATCCCCTTGGTCAGCGATCCACCAAGCTAACTGCAAAAGGCACTGACCCAGAACGCATCAGGATCCTTCAAGTGGGTTTGAGGGTCTCGCTTCTGTGTGTGGATGAAGTGGGGGAACTTGGCGGGATCCCTGATGAAGAAGATGGG
>QGOG01004065.1:0-16550 GCA_003313185.1 Collybia sp. MG36 | reverse complement strand
ATGACCAAACATGTTTATTTGACCAGTGTTTCCCATGGAAACACCTGTGGCTGCCCGAAGTGGTGGTTGAGCTTGGTTTAGCCTAATCCTGGTTACGACACACACAGTGCTTTCTGCTTCTTAGACACTGCTTTTCTTCACTTCATATCCCCCATCTAATCACCTTGCAAACCCATGGCTACCAACGACGATGATACTTCTACCAAACTGAGCGAGGCCACCACCACTCCTGTCGACGACGACGCCCCCGGCCCACCGATATCGGTACCGGACTCAGGAGATTCAGGTGAAGGAGGAAAGCTGAAGATGATAGTCCAGCTGGTCAAGAAGTGTCTTGGCGTGAAAGATATCGCTGCCATGTTCGTATTAGCAGCGGGTACACTAGGATTGTCTGACCCCCATCAAAATGCAGGCGGCTTTCGCTACCAGCGTCATTGCTCGAGCCCGTGCCGAATCTAGAGTATTGGCATTACTTGGACAGGCCAGACGTGTTTGCAGCGTCAGTATTGCTATGGAATACCTCGTATCGCTTCGGCTGATGCTGTCTCGCAGGATCAATGACTCTGAGGATCCATTCGAGCGCATGCTGGCCGCAATTCGGTTCGCATTCACAAAGGACCTCAAATTTGTAGTGCGTCGCCTCATTGCGAATTTCGCTTGCTAACTCGTACTTAATCCCTCTCCCAGCACGGGAAGGTCTGTAAACCATACAATTCCGTCCTCGGGGAGCACTTTCGCGCACACTGGGATGTCTCCCCCGTGGCCTACCCTGACGACTCTCCGCATCCCACCCCCACAGCCTTCACGTCATCTCCCCCCTCAGCGGCTAAACTAGCCCCTTCTGATACTGCCAGCGTTAAGAGCGCCAAGAGCTCAAAGAGCACACGCAGCGGGCTCAGTTTCATGTCCAAGGTCGGCAAAAGCCCATCAACTGCCGCAACGTCTCCACAACCCCTCGCCCATGGCCTCCCCGCCCAGATGTCAAGTCTCAGCCTCGGAGATGGGGCTGGGGGAGAAGCGCGCGGATCCGAAGATGGCGGAAATGGGGTGGCTCCTTCACTCCGCGTTATTTATGTGACAGAGCAGGTGTCCCATCACCCGCCTGTCTCTGCCTATTATGCTGTTTGCCCGGCTCGATCAATAGAGATGCTCGGAATCGATCAGATCTCGGCCAAAGTCTCCGGGACGACCTTGCGTGTATCGCCAGGGGAGTTCAATCAAGGGATCTTTGTGAATATAACGGGCGGTGCAGGGGAGGGTGAGAAATACAACATCACACATCCAATCGCGTCGGTGAACGGGATTTTGAGGGGAAGTTTCTATGTCACCGTCGGGGAATCAACCATCATCACTTGCTCTGGTGGAAAACCTGGTCAGAAGTTCAGAACGGTTATCGAATACAAGGAGGAGGTGGGTTCTGTTGCCCCGTGTTCTCCGCTGGTATACTGATCTTTTGACAGTCATGGCTTGGTCGGGCCCACTTCCTTGTCGAGGGTGTGATACACACGGTTCAAGACGGGGACACCCAACATACGGAGTGGACGAAAGTGAAACACGTTCCACAGTCCCATGTCGTGGCAGTCTTTGATGGGTCATGGCGGGGGCGTATCCGCTGGCGACGCGTCGGCGCAGGTTCATATCCACGCTTAACCTCATCCGCTTCGTCCTCCCCCACGCCTGCTCACAGTTCACTCTCCACGCCTACACTCCCGCCTGCGGCCGCTTCCAAGACCGATGTGCGCGCCGACAACGAGTATGTCACATTGATCGATTTGTCAGCACTAGCGGTCGTTCCGAAATGTGTGCGACCGCTGGGACGGCAGCTCCCACATGAAAGCCGCAAGCTCTGGGAAAATGTGACTGACCGGCTGTTGAAGAAGGAATATTCAGAAGCCACTCGAGAGAAGGTCACAATTGAGCAGAAGCAGAGGGACGAAGCAGCCGAGCGAAAGAAGAAGGGGGTTGAGTGGGTGCTATTCATGTCGCCTCTGTACATCAGCTGACTATGCATCTCCCGCAGGTTTGTCCCGCGATACTTTGAGAAAGACCTTAGCCAAGGATGTCCGACCCTTACGGCCGAGGGTCGACAGGCGGTGGAGGAGGAGCTGAAGGAGGAGGCGGCGTGGTGCGTTGAAGGAACCAATGGACAATTACAACCTTAATACAAGACACGAGTATGCGGCGGGGACGGGTGGGGCGTCTAATGGTCGTGATGACAGGTCGCTGGTGGGAATATAGTTATAGCGAACGCGGATATATACCTCCTCCATAAACGAGTATTTACGCATCAAGGGGGGTTGCGGGTTCAGATCAGTTCTGGATCGGGTGGGTTGTCACGTAGTGCTGGCAGTCAGTAGAGCATTTCTGTTCATTCATAATTTCCTTGACGCAATTGAATACCAATTTCCGATTCCATTCACAATCGCATTCTGTGAAGATGAATTCGGGAAAAACTGTTCAGTTGGTAGGTACAATTATTACACAGTACACATTGGCCTCAGCCCTCTTTTACAACCTCCCTTACAGCCTCTCCAAAGATCTCACAGCCCTTCTTCATATCGCTCTGGCTGATATTCAAAGGCGGAATGAACCGCACGACCTCGTAGACACTCGTCGTCAAAATCAACATGCCCTTCTCTATGCACTTCTTCGCAACGCGGCTGGCGAGCGATCGGGGGTGGTGCGAATCGGAGCGCGCGACGGGGTCGAACTGCGAGACCGCCGCGCTGGGAGACGCGAATTCGACGGCGGCCATGAGCCCGAGCCCGCGCACGTCGACGATGTGGGGCGCCAGCGCCGCGTCTTGCCGCAGGCCGTTCAGGGAGTGGAAGAGCTCGGCGGACCTGTGTGGCGGGCACAGGCAGTGTGGGTGAGTGGGCGCTGCTGGACGGAGGTGTGCGGTGCGTACCGTGCTGAGACGTTATCTAGGATCTTTTCGCGCTTCATGACGTCCGCGACCGCAACAGCGGCGGCGCAGGACACGGCGTTTCCGGCATACGTGCCTCCCTGGAAACTGTGAGTACAGGGCGTGAAATAGGGCTGTTCAACAAACCATTGAGCCTGGCTTCATATGGTCTGTAAGCTCCTTCCGGCTGACGACTCCACTGAGCGGGAATCCATTGGCCAGACCCTAGTGTCGGGACTGGGATCAGGCGGTGTTCGAGACCATACCCGCCAAGCTCACCTTTGCGATGATCAACATGTCCGGCCTCACGCCGCTGTATTCAATGGCGAAATTCTTGCCCGTGCGGGCAAAACCGCTCTGGACTTCGTCCACGATCAACAGGATGCCGTGTTTATCGCATACAGAGCGCAGTCCCTCGAGGAACTCTGGGGGTGCGGGCACGTAGCCGCCCTCGCCGAGCACGGGCTCGACCAGTATGGCGGCAGTGTCGCGGGGGGCGGATTGTTGGGCGAGGACCAAGTCAAGCTGGTAGAGGCATGAGGCGACGAGGGTGGATGAGGGTGTGTTTGGCGGAAGTCCTTGTTGATGCCAGAACGGGAATGGGATCGCAAACACCCCGGGCTGTGGGAGTGATGTGAGTAAATACTGGTGAGTAACAAGGTCGACGATACCATGAGGGGTGCCACTCCTTCCGAGTATATCGTTTTGCTTTTCGTAACGGCCATCGCGCCAAAGGTTCGGCCATGGTAGCCACCTGAAGTAAATGAGCACGTGTGTAAACGAGCGAGGGAATAAAAGGCATACCTTGCATGCAGATGATGTTTTGTCGACCTGTAATCGTCCGCGCCATCTTCAAAGAAGCCTCAATGGCCTCTGAGCCAGAATTCCAAAAGAAAAACGAGTCCAAAGAGGGATCGGGCATCATTGGGAGCAATCTTTTGATGAGTTGAAGGTACGGCTCATGGAACGCGATACTGCACTGCGCGCAGAAGAAAAATCGCAAAGCTTTGAGTATTCACCAGTGGTTGATAGAATAGGTTCGTACTTGTCCATGAACAAGATTCATGCATTGTTCTGCTGCCGCGTTGCTGACCTCGGGGTGGCAATGGCCTAAGTTGATCGTGAGCTTTGAATGCACTCTTACACATGCTGGCTTTACCAAGTCCGGTAACGCCAATCCCGCAGGTAAAGTCCAACATTTGTCGGCCATCTTCAAAGATCACATAAGACCCTTGGCCTTTGGTCATGATCCCCTCTGTAAGCCTCCCAAGACCTCGGGTGACATGACGTTTTCCAAAGTCATCCAGCGATTCGCTTGCACTTGCCATTCCACGGGAATTGACCGTCGCATAGTTCGAGGCTCGGTTGAGCCCAACTGCACTGTTGGAGTTATAAATATCGACATTCAGATAGACATGGGCTCGATTTAGCCCAGCTGGGGTTGACATACAGAGGTTGTCGGTGGACGCCGTGTCTCAATATCTGGCTGATAACGCGATTCTTCAACATGGTGGGGGAAGGTCAAAATGTGGGGTGGTGGGAAATGGCTCCCTGCGACCACGACGTCAGACCCCCTGCAGGGCTAATGTGGAGCTCAGTTATCTTCCAAACTGTTGTGGTTCTTGATGACAGCTGCCAATTGGTGCAAGTACACCATATATTCATTAGTGTGACTATCGCTTTATGCTACTGGGGCCACAGCGCCGAGCCCCTCTAGAACGGCTCTGCTTTTCATCGCGAGTTTCAATCCAAAGGCAGCCAAAGGCTGGAGCCGTGAGAGAACAGGGGAGTGGATCCTTCGAATGACCCATGGTTGGTTACATAACCGGACTTCCGACAGGGGTTTCCATAGCCGCCGGCCTCACGTAAGATCGCTTTACAAACAGCCTGGTCTTTTGCTCCCAACCTTGATCTCCCTCAGCCAAGGCCTACCAACGGGTATCGTCACTCGAGGAGAAAGGCCGAAACCGTCCGACCTACCCAGCGCGTGTTATTGGCGAAACAGCAATATGCACAATGACCATCGAGGCCGGAATTCTGGTGTCCATTTTACGCTCTCGGCGCCCCCATCAGCGTCGTCATCTCGGAGCGCATCTCCGGCACCATCGCTGAAGAGTACGGACCAAAGCACACGTCAGGATGGCTTGGACGAGAAGCGGTCTGGACAACTCTACCTCAAAGGTGGTCAAAACGGAGAAGGGAGCCCCGGATATCGTCCCATGGATGTATATGATGCGACTCTTCCTTGGTGGCGCGCTGCGATTCGCCGACACTTGGTCAAGGCTGTAGCACGAGAGTCGGCAGTGATAGCAAAAATACAGGCAAGTGAAATTCACACGTCCGTGGCCCCACCAGCGCTCAGTCTTCTCGGGACATACTCAACGAATACTGAAGAATATTCACGTAGGAGAAAATTCGTACCCCATGGCTTGATGCCTATTTCGTGTACACATCCTCCTTGGGGACGCACACATTTTTCATGACTGTCTTGCCCGCCTTTTTCTTTTTCGGCTACGAGGAAGTGGGTCGTGGGTAAGAATTAAACCCTCCCTCAAGGATTCAATACTCAAGACGAGCAGATTGCTCATCGTCCTTGCCTTGGGCGTGTACTCTGCGTCGTTTGTAAAGGACCTGATATGTTCGCCACGACCATTCGCTCCGCCAGTAACACGGCTCAGTATGTTATCAACATCTCCTTCAGCTTGCCCCCTAACAACTCTTTTGCGCCACAGCTATGGGATCTCATCACTTGGAATACGGATTCCCATCTACCCACTCAACCAATAGTGTATCCATCGCCCTCCTATTATTCTCTCATGTCCACCATCTGTCCACTACACCCTCTGACTCCTCACCGGGCGAACCTGTCATATCCCCAACGACCTTTACAATTCTCTCCTCCATCCTAGCATGGTACACTTTTTCCATCGTTTTTGGTCGCCTTTACACCGCCATGCACTCGTTTACTGATTGCGTTATGGGTGTGGCCATGGGAGCCGGGATATGGTGGGGACACAGTAGCTGGTCAGGGATACCTGTGACCCTCTCATCTTCTAATCCTATCTCGTGGGTATGCTCCCTCTTGGATTTGGGCATGGAAAGTACCATCGGTGGCCGAATCATTTACCTGGGACGGGGCTTGGGCGTAGGTCAATGGGTCGAAGGCTGGGTCGCCCGTGGGGGCTGGGAGGTGCCTCTGATCCTCATCCCATTGTGCTTGCTCGCGGTAAACCAACATCCACAACCCGTGGATGATTGCCCGTGTTTTGAGGATGCTATTGCTTTTGCTAGCGTGGTTCTGGGAGCCCTCGTAGGTCGCTGGGCCATGGGCTATGCCGGAATCGGACTGGGCGTTGGGAGGACCGTCGTCATGCCTGGAAGCGGCTGGATGTACCAACTCGGCCGATGGGTACAAGTCGAACGCGAATTGGGTGATATCGTCATGTGGTGGGGAGTCGCAAGTCTCAAAATGGTTGTCGGTTCGTTATCGCATTGAAATATATCATTCATCCTGCTCATCAGCCCTCTAGGCATCCTCGTCATCTTCATTTGGAGATTGGTAGCAAAGTCATTGCTACACTTGATTCTCCCACCCACCTTCCGCCTGTTGTCTCGTGCATTCAAGCTGCCCAATCGGCGGTTTTATACCCCTGCTACAGATTACAAGAACGTCCCGAGCGATTTCGCAGCGTCTGGGCCCGGCGGAGGGTTTGGGTTGCACCCCATTCCCAGTGTTATCGATCTCCCGGGTACGGGTGGCGTGGGGGTCGAGATTGGCGGCATCGGAAGCGGCGTCGCGGCTCCTGATCTCCAGGGCCGAGATATCAAAATGCGTGGAACTAGCTCGAGTTTGAATGGAAAAGTCACTAATGGCAACGGCCATAGCCCACTTGCTGAGTACCCGGAACGGGAAACTGGGAAGGAGGCGGTGACTGTCAAACATTATGACGCTGATGGTGCGTGCTTTTGTTATCTGCACCATCGAGGTGCTGATTTGTATCCCGCTGCCCAGTGTTGACCAAAGTCATCGTTTACGCTGGTATTGCAGTCTTGGCTTGTGAGGTGCTGCCGCTGATGTTTGAGATTGTCGGATGGGGCGTTCGATCTTGGGTGGTTGTTTAAGGAGCGGAATATCACGGATGATACCAGGCGGATTATGTTCAGCGCGATTTATGATGTATTTCATTCTACATAATACAGCTGCGGGGGTTTTTAACTTGAGACCGGCGTAGTACAAGTGATAAATAGGGCGGGATGCGTGCAGTTACAGCATTGATATTTTCATCAACATTTAATATCTTAGCGTCCTTGGCTCGTAATGCGAGTCGATCGAGTAATACGAATCTATCAAGGAAATGGAGGACACACTCGAGGACGCGGAGTGTGTCGGTGATGGGAACGTGATTGCACTATACTCACTCGGCTGGCCGCGCTGGCTCCATTGGCTCTGCACCTGCTTATACCGGTCCGCGGCATCGCTGTGATCAAGGGTGTACGGCGTGATGCCCCCAGACTTGGTGAGGGACGCGCTGAAGCGTTTCCGCGGCGTCGAGTATTCCGGGAGCGTGCCGGCCTCGAGGAAACTCCTTTCCGTGTACAAAAGAAGCATGGTGTTCACGAAACCTGTTTGTGGTTATGAGCGTCAGGTTTTGTCCCTGCCAGAGGCCCGCTAAGCGGAGAACGCACCAGTCAGGTTGAATATGGTTGCAGTGAGTATGGTCGCCCAGAGGGGCACCGTGTTTCCGGCAAAATTGGACAGACGCGAGAGGGTGATGGGGACTAAGAGAACGGTATACGCGACCTGGACGATCCCACATAGGCGTCAATAGCCATTCCCGAACGAAAATCATGGGACAGGCTCACCGGGTACCTACATAGCACAGAGATCCCGACGCTAAGCGGCGGCTCCAGAGCTGTTGTGTGTGCCCACTCACCAGACCATGTTCTTGGCGACCTTGAGCATCGACCCGTCAAGCAAGTCGCGCGCGAGGCCCAGCTGCCAGCCTTGTCCAGCCGGAATGAACCGGAACCGCCAGCGCCCAGCCTCGTGCACGAGGTTGCCCCGGACGCGCATGAGGACCGCGGTGTAGAGAATGAACTCGAAACCGGCTGCGATAAACGACTGTTGGGGGCTTAGCGCAAGCGCAGCGCCGGAGCATGGAACGTACAATGAAATACTCGAGGTAGATCTGCTGTGTCGGGTAATTGGCGGTGATCCAGCACCTTGTGGGGGGTTAGTCAAGGGTGGGAACGGCGGTGTGGATCATACCAGCCCCCGGAGACGCCAAAGTACGGGCCCTTTTCCAGTGTCCGCATTGCCAGCGGACCGACCGCTACTGTTGCGATGATCGTCGCCCATACAAACACGAGAGTTGACCAAAGGCCAGTTCTGGTCGTGCGTCCTCGCAGGAAGAGGAGGTTGAATAAATGAAGGGAAAGCGTAAGCGACCTTGATTTCGAAACATGAGTAGGGCACGCGGAGGAGGCAGGGTACCGACCATAACGCAATGCCGACGTTTGCAGCCTGCTTGATACCGCCTGTTACCTGGCGTCAATCTGCTGGTCGGAGGACGGGGTATCAAGAAGACAGACCCTGGATACTACAGAAGGCGCCTGAAGTCACGCCGCCCCGGCTGATCCACCTGAAGTTCATCACAGTTCCGATAGCTTGCAACACGTTTGCCAGAAGGAGAGATATAAAATAGGCAAAGACATGCGTGTTTCGGTACGTGCTCCGTTTCGGTTTGCCGACCTAGACCAGCGAAATCGGATCCTCGCACAATTGTCGGTTAGGGGTGAGGGCCTACCACAAGAAGGAAACAAAGTGCGAGTAGGGAGACGAGTCCGGCGACAGCAATACCCTAAGCATGCGGTTTCGTAAATCACTGATCCGGTCGTATATGGGCAAACGCATGGACGTACCGTGACGCCGCCCGACTCGAGGCGATCGTAGCTGTGCTCTGTGATGATGTTGGACATGTCTTCCAAGCCTCGTCCCAGGTGAAGGTATAGCAGAAAATTAATAGGAGAAGTGTAAATGGAACGAATAAAGACAAGGTGCTGCAAATCCTTAGTAAACCATTTCAAGCATGCCGAGGGACCCATACCTGCACAACGGTCAGTGAACAGATTATTAGGGGCTGTTGAATATGGGTCGCACGACCAGCGTAAGAGTCCGACGATGCTACAGTGCATGGCGCCAGTATATATACGACCAACGTGGGAGCGTCGGTAGTAAGCGATTCGGCCAATAGTAGTAGGTGTAGGTAGCATCAGCATCAGCAACCGCCCCAGGTCATATTGAATTTTGTGATCGTGATGAGGGGCGTTCCACATGCGTCTGAGCACACTTGATGGATTGATTTGATTATTATGCTGTGTCTCGCCGGTTCTTGAATAGCCCATGATTCCGTCCAGCATTCCTGAAATGGATGGCCTGGTCCCATGTTCCTGCCTTTCACAAGAAACCAGAACATACGAGACTGCAAGCCGTCATCGCCACATCAACCCAAGTAGGCATGCCTTCTTGCTCTATCCACCGAAGACCCTAAAAACAACAGGGCTGCCATGTCTTGGTATATTCATCAATCCACAGCAGGTCTAGGTTCAACACACCAAGTGTTCAACATTTATGGAACCAAGAGATCATAATCAAATCGCTATATGAGGTGGAGCAGAAAAGGGCTATTATTGCCCGGACCGTGCACTGCATATACAGCAGGAAAATATCCCAACATCAAAAAAATTTAAATGTACAGGCCTCAAGGTCTCACCTTCCAATCGCATGGTGTAGATTGATTGATGAAGCCAGGAAGACTAGCGCTTACATTATGTTTGTGCATATTGTCGTCTGGGTTACAAAAGATGAAAAAACAAAACAGAGCGACGCCAGCAGGATTTGAACCTGCGCCCTCAAAGAGGAACAGATGAATACTGAGTGATTCTAATCTGTCGCCGTAACCACTTGGCTATAGCGCCGTGATAATCATTCCTACATGGAAATGTAATACCCACTTGGCCGATTGGGGGTGAATCCCGCGGCGGAGTTGAACGTTGAGGAGGTGCTTTGCATCGTCAGCCACAATATAATACCATACAGGGCGGTCAGAGTCACTTGTACAAGTCAGATGCCTGTTGAAGAGAATCATCGGTGTCAGGATTTGTCTATGTAGAGAGAGCGCGCGACTCGGACGGAGGGCGCGCCCAAAGTAGCAAGAAACCAGATCATATAGTGTGATTTTTTTTGATTGCTAGGCTCCGTAAAAAAACCGCTGTAATAGCATCGGGGGGTGCGTATAGTCTGTGTTTCTAGGATGGAATTCTTGATGGAGGCAGTAACTAATGTGCTCGGATGGATAACCTGGACATGAGCGTTGATGCAAAGTGCAGAGGCACATCGGGTTCATCATCAAATTCCCCATCCTCCCCGATATCCGCCACACACTTAGCAGCACCACAGGCGTTCGCAACCTTTGCAATGGCAGCGTGGGCGGCGAGATATTCCGGGTTATGAGGTTGGATACCGTCCCGAATGCGGAATTCTACCCCCGCTGAGGTGCGCCCGTCACTCAAGCTAATCATTGGCATGGCCATACGCACGGCATATTTATTCGCTACGGTCGGGTACTACGTGATGGTAAAACGTCCATGTCAGCAACGAGCCACCATGGCATTGTTGTGGGTGCTCACCGCTTCCTTATCAAAATAAATCTGGAATCTCCCAAACATGTAATACTCATCGAGCGTCATGAGAATGCCATTCTCGGGGGCGTCGATATTGGATCCCAAAAGCGAGTTTTTATTCAAGCCCGTCCAACACTCGAGCATATCTCATACGCGAGTGGTAGCTGTCTGTCTCGGGATAAGGTGCGGATGGGAGAAAAGCAGTAAAAACGTACCAGCTCTGGCGAGTCTTCAATGAGAGCAACTGGGATTATATGCGTTGCCACCACCAAACGCTGAATCTCAGGCGGGTCGAGTAGACCTTGGTCCATGAGTGTTTGAACGCGGGTCCTGTCGACTGCGCCAGTGACCATGCACCTGTATTGTTATTGTTCACGGATAGCGACCTGTTGGTTGTCTTAACAGATCATGACGGCTGTTTTGCAATTATTCACCTTTTCTGTGAGCGAACCTTGCTTCGATTGGATAGGGGTCCAATTATCACAGGGCTCGATCGTGGCAGCTTTGACGACAGTTAACACTGAATATCAAGGAATGGGTACACGCAGGGATATTATTTGTTGAGCACCAACATCCATCCATAACTTGGCGACATCGACCACGGTGGTTTCCCCTTTGATGGACGCAATCCGGAGGGCGACGGCAACATATCGCTTTCCGCGTTCATGTGGAGCATGTGTTAACATGGCCAAGAGAAGAGTGTCGAGGCGGTATTGTTGGTCGGCTGCACGCAAGTGCTCGCGATTTCAATAATGTCGAGCGCGTCGTTACAAAGAGTAGAGGTCGAGTAGGTCGAGATATGATCGCTGTTGCACATATTCAAGAATTCGGCGGAAGTGCATGTTAAGACGGCACAAGTTGACTCGTTGGGCAAATGCTGAGGCATGGTGGTGGTGGTGAGACGACAAGTTGACGACAAGTTGCAAATACACACCTGAGACAGCACCCGGCACCAGGCAAGGGGTGTTTTTTGCACACACCGGACATAGTCGTCATAAAATTGTATTAATCGGGTTTGAGTACTTGTACAGGCGATGACAGAATGTGGTATAAGAATGAGGGCGGGAACTTGTGCATGCGCACTAAAGTACCAACGATTTATGCTGGCACGGTGGTACCAGAGCCAGTGAACGATCGTTTATATTTATTTCTGTTGTGCCTGAATTGGCCACATAGGGGTTGCCCTGGAATTGGTTTCCCCTGAGCCTCTTTTTTCAACTGGAATGAATTTACTGTGGGCACTGCTTGCCAGCCCATCGAACTAACAATACATATCCATATCCTCCGAGATGGCGTTGAATTTACGACGCGTTCACAGTTCGCGCATCCTGGTCGCCCTCCTGCTCCTGCTCGGCGTTTCGTTATTTTTCTACATTCAAACCGACTTTCCTCTTTCACATTCGAGCTGGAATACCAGCTGTCTCCCTATTGACACCCCCAAATCACGTCCCGTTGTCCCGCAGTCGCAGCCATTCGCATTGCACGCCTATCTTCCCAATGGACTGATGCAGGTCAACCCGGAGGGCAAGCACCCCATCCCTGAGCTGATAAAGGATGCTCAGGTTCAATGGGACACGAAACTACGCCGCGCAAGCCGCACATTGAGCGAGTTGGTGGTCGAGTATCGGCGTCGGTATGGTCGTGAACCACCAAAAGGCTTTGATGATTGGTGAGGGAGATCGCATGCTGCATCATGTGCGATGGGTGTTGTATACTAACGTGGAAGCTAGGTGGAAATATGCACAAGAAAACGACGTTCGGCTGCCCGACGAGTACGACTTTATTCAACGCGACCTGGAGCCGTTCTGGGGGATCAACCCCGTTGAGCTCCGTCAAACCCAAGAGGAACAGCAGACGAAACCCGACTCGTTCACCATATGCAAAAACACGACACACGCGCCCCACCTCGCCCGCACGGCGTTTTTCGCGCCCGAGACATGGCGCGAGAGCGCCCTCCTACGCGGACTTGACGAGATTCTCGATCTGCTCAAGCCTGTCAACGACCTCCTCCCTGAATTTTGCGCCGTGTTCTCGCCGCATGATAACCCGAACCTTCTCTCCGATTACCACATCAAAAAGGCTGCGCTCGATGCAGCAGCAGCAGGAACCTGTGAGCACACAACTCTCGTACCCATGCCCGATTCTCAACCATCTAGATATGGATCTCTCCGCCATTCCATCGCCGAAACACCTCGGCTTTGTATCCGCGTGCGCCCCGGGCTCGCCCGCACGTCCACACGAGGAGCCGATTAACCAACACATTCGACCCGCGCCGCGCACGAACAAGACATTCATCCACTCGCATCAGCTGGCGATGGACCCATGCGCGCACCCACATCTGTTTTATCATCACGGGCAGTACGTCGCGCACGACCTCGGGCCCGCGCCAGAGCCCACCCTCGCGGCCCAGTTCGCGTACTGCTCCACGCCGCTGTACCATGACCTCCAGACGCCAGGGTTTATTGCATGGAATGAGGGCGTGAGCCCGCATGACGTCGCGTGGACGCAAAAGACGGACGAGCGGCTGATGTGGCGCGGGAAAAACACGGGGATGAACCTCAATGCAGCGACGCGGTGGCAATACGCACAGCGCACCCATCTTGTGCAGTGGGCGAATGAGATGAACGGGTCTGCCGCCATCCTGATGCCACGAGAAGGACCGGTGGGCGTAGGGACGCAGATGCGGAAAGGGATTGTGAATCCGGCGATGATGGATGTGGCGTTCACAGGAGAGCCGATCGGGTGCGAAAAGGAGTATTGTGAGTACCTTGAGACGGTCTTCGAGTGGCGTCGCCCGCAGGACACGTATGGGAAAGAGGCGGGGAACCACAAATACATGGTCGACGTCAGTTGCTGTACATCCTCAGAGGTGCACGACACTGATCTACACAGGTTGATGGGAACGGATGGTCAAGCCGGTTCAAACGGCTAATCAGTGGCAACTCGCTCATATTCAAGGCAACGATCTATCCCGAATGGTGGCTCGACCGGATCCAGCCGTGGGTGCACTATGTCCCCGTGCAGGTGGACTATACGGACCTGTACGACGCGTATGTTTTCTTCCGCGGAGGGCTCTATGGTGAGGGCAACCATGATGGAATGGCGCAGCAGATTGCGACTGCCGGCGCGGAGTGGAGCCGTACATTCTGGCGCCGCGAGGATATGACGGCGTATTTCTTTAGGTGCGTTGCGCTCGTGTGGGTGTTTAAGTAAAATTGATTGTTGATTGCTGGCAGAATGTTCCTGGAGTATGCGCGGGTGATGGCAGTGGATCGGGATCAAATGGCATACGAGGGGTAGTTTTAACTTGGGAGTGGTTCGTTTTTGTTGTGTGATGGATTTCGGATATCGTATGTATTTGTATTCGAGTCTAGGGTGGCTAGGACTTATCCATAGATGCTGTTTCATGTGGAATTCAATAATAGTGCGCTGGGCTGATCACAACCATGTGCTTATAAATCAGCTAGAATGCATCCATCTACTCTGCTTTGTTGAATGGGAAGTTCACTGTATAATGTGGAATTCGCCTATTAGCGGTACCACTGAATTGCATTCTCGGTGTTCCGCCCATATCGCGACGCGAGCAGTGTGGGGCCTTTTCGAGCGCCTTGTCACATGATCCGTCGTCGCGATTGGCGGTTGGCATGCAAGCAACCACAAATAATTTCTTGGGCTTGTTCGCGAAGTTCGACCTTCTACTTCCATTTCAATCTATTGATTGGCGAGCCACGGGTTGATTTGGGCGTCGGCGATTCTATGCGCATCAGTAATCTCCAATCCTCCCTTGGACACTGTCGAGCCACACATCCGCGACATACAGCGCGCCCGGGGGGCAATCACAGGCGGGGTGCGGTGTTCTGTCTTGTTTGGTGTTCCCTCTGAAATATTCCGCGATTGCCGGCGGGTACCCTCGTGTGAATCGCTTTTTTCCCGTCGCATAGGTGTCTGACAGGTGTTCTCATAGTTCCTCAGCGGGACTGCGATGCAGCCCACTAAATTGCCGTTCATACGAAATCGATGCCTGAATTCTTAATTCATCCCCGGATGGCAACTCAGACTGGGTTGCAGCCAACCAGTGATACTTTATGTCACTGTTATGTCTCTCGGGAGCCAAAGTCTCCCTTTTTTCCTCTTTCAGCTCGCACAGTTTATTCCTTGGGTGGTGGAATACCCGGGTAATGACTCATATGGTTGTGTCGGAAGGGTTACCGGGAGGTGGGTGTTTGCGTGTTGGCGGGGCCACAGCAGATGCCGATCGACGTAACTAGCCGGCCAGTGCGGGGTTACAGACACGTGACATTTGATGACCTAAGGCAAGATTGTTGTTTCTTCCTCCGAGTTCGCTCTGTTTCTTACGCCGTCATCATGCTAGTCGACCATCCATTCCAGCAGCAGCCCTCTTATTTCACCGACCTCAGCGACTTTCTACACGCAGACTTATTCTCTGCACCAACACAGCCAAGTTCATCAGATTCCCCTTCATCCTCGTCCTCGTCTGCCTCTCGTGCTTCATCGCCTCACTTCTTGCTTACACCTCCGCAGTCGACACCCCCATCGTCTTTTGCCGATATCGCCAGCGACCAGCTTTCGGTTTTCAATCAGGCTCCGGGTGTTTCCGCTGGTTCTGGATCCACATCCTACTTCAACTTCCTTGACGACGACCTCAAGCCCCTCGACCCCCTCGCCGCCCTCTCATCCTCGACTCCCTATGACTTTTCCTCTGCATTTGGCCCGGACATCGATATGGGCGTCGATATGAGCATGGGCATCGACATGAACAGCATCGATTTGGTCAATTACACGCTCACCCCAGCGGGGCCTCAACCATCGATTGGCATCGATCCTCAACTCGTGGGCACACCGGCCTCGGCACCTCCTTCCAGCGACTTTGAGGACGCTGAAAATGCTGATGACGAGGACAGCCAGCCCGCAGCCAGCCCCCCGAAGCCGAAGGAGAAGGAAAAACTCACCCTCACTATCGCCCCCATCAAAGTCGGCGGACACGGCAAAGCACGCAGGGGTACCGTTCAATCTGGCGGCATCGTCAAGAAATCATCTGCATCTCCCGGCGCCTCTGCCGCTGCCGCTGCCGCTGCAAACAAGGACAAAGAGAATGCAAGCGCCGCACCGCCCCCGCAGCCAAAGAAGCAGAAGCCAACTCCGCCTGATGATGCAGACGACGATGACGACGAGCTTCCACAGGACTGGAGACCTTCCCCCGAAGTCTTTGCAAAGATGACCAGCAAGGAGAAGCGACAACTGCGCAACAAGATCAGCGCACGCAACTTTAGGGTCAGGAGAAAAGGTGCGTCACCTGGTCCTCGGATTGCATCATACCCTGACATCCCACAGAATACATCTCCACCCTTGAGGGTGATATCGCCGAGCGTGATCGCCTGCTTGATGCGATCCGTTCCGAGCTTGGGTCGACCCAATCGGAGAATCTTGCACTCCGACAGGAGATCGCGACACTGAAGAAGAATCTTCTTGAGGGACGCGGCGTGCTCAATCTCCCGCCACCCGCACCCCTCCCCGCGCAGAGTGCGGCCGTCACCCTCGCGGCACAAGCCGCCTCGTCCAACAACGTCACACCGTCGATCCCCCTGCTCACGCCGAACACTCAAAAGGACTTGCCCACCTCCCCGCGCGTCGGGGCCACAGCACGCGGATTCTGGGGTGGCCTCGGGGGCAGTGTGGGTGGAGGTGGAGTCACGCCTGTGCACCGGGCGATGGTGCCCGAGGTCAGCCTGGCGCAGGTGCTGAAGGAGAACATCAATCCTGCGCTCAATGCCCGTCCGGGAGCGACTGGACCGCAGCAGAGCCCGCAAGCCGGGTTCGATGGGTTCGCGGATCTGAACCCATTCACAATGAAGACACTCGATGCGTGCGTTCTTGTCTTTCTCCCTTCCCGTGATTGGCTTACATGATCTTGTAGATACCGCATGCACCTGTGGGGCAGAAT
>QGOG01004040.1:0-27412 GCA_003313185.1 Collybia sp. MG36 | reverse complement strand
AAGGAGAGCTATACGAGCCTATGCCTCGGTTGAGAAACGCGAACCATACCATGGCAAGTAACAAAAAAGACGGACCCGCATCTCGGCCCTCTCAATCTCCCATTCATTGCGGTCGCGCTCATAACGACGCCATTCTGTCTGCAAATAATGGAGAACTCCAGAGAGAGTGAAGTCCTGGCCATTCTGGGGTGGTGGTGGTGGAATGGAATTCTGCTGAGGTTGCTGGCCCTGTTGAGTTTGTTGTTGCTGATTTTGCTGCTGTTGATTATTGGGCTGGAGACCTTGAAGAGGGCCCAACATGGGGATTTGAATTTGTGAGGGTTGAGGAATAATGAAATTCAAAAGTTGGAGGCAGGCATGTTTCGTCAAACTGCTTCCATCACTCCCAATCCAAACATGCACAAAGCTCGGTCATTGCAAAACTTTTCTTTTTCTTTTCTTCTTTTTTTCCTCAAGTCTGGTCTCATGAAGAAATATTTCTTTGAGCCGTCTATCTACAAAGACGGACCATCCCTGTAGCAGCCATGTTTGTCTCCACCGATCATTTCTTGCCAGATCTATGTACAAAAAGAGATCAATCTTGGGCTCACTGCGGGTCAAGCAAAATTTATACTTCTTGATCCCACCACCAACCATAGGGCCACCTATTTGGGAAGTCGTGTGTGAGCCATGAGGCACCATCGCTCACAAGCACATAAACTCACCCTTGAGTGCTACGACAACACCGATCAGGCCTTGTAGATGGATGATTAGGGAATGCACCCACCTCGTTCTTTGGCAGCCTTCAGTGCTTCTGCCTCGGCTTTCTTCTTCTCCTTGAAAGTGGCGTCCTCCTCCGAGTCCTCCTTCTTCTCCTTCTTCGGGGCCTGTGATATACTTTAGCTGAAACACCAAATGTCGAGTACTCCAAGAGTGACCTTGAGGGGCTTGAGCTTTCCACCCTGTCTGCTGGACATGATTTATCGATTTCGTGGAGATGAACGTTAGGTCAAGCCAATGGATGAACCTCATTGCTTGACGTAGAAGCTTCTGCCAAACAAACCATTACGCTTCACCAGTGGCAGTTAACGCTGGCACGAGGTAAATGACGGTAACGCCAGCAATGCACCGGCAGCTATATATTTTGTTTCTTATTGCCATCATGACCTCCGCTACGGATCTACCCCAAGCTCATCTCTCCACACCCGATAGGGGGTGGAGGGTTGAGCTCAGCCAAAACTGGGATGTGCGTAGCTCCCATCCCCTCTATCAATTTGAATCCTTACGCTCTCCCAAGGTGCTCGGCCCTTTTCCGATACAGGCTCGAGAACAACAATTCTTATCGCCCTCATTTCCCCTTGACCGTATGAGGGATCTCTTGTACTTGTTTTGTCGCTTTGCCTCATTGTACCATTCGTCCGACAACAGTCACAAAGCCGATGGAATACACCAAACCATGGCCATCCTCGTATGCGGACGGTGGCGAAGTTGTGTGGAACAAAACCCAATCGGATCATAATGGTTGGCTCAAAATATCATTCCCAGAAATCAGGTCAAACAAACCGAGTCACCTTCGTCCACTTCCTGACAGACATCTTAGATGGGAGTCCCTGCGGGCAAGCGAGGGATGGGCGGTTCTTCAACACCACGCCGTCCTTCACACCTCTCTCACAATTTTCCCACCTCAAGGTGCTTCAGAACTTGATCATGTTGCCCCCCCTAGGCTCCTTGTAGAAGTGATACATGGATCGTACTTTACCATTCTGCCTGAGCAAAATCAAATTGAGCCGAGCACACATGTGCCACAATGGCATTCTGGTAATATATATGACATTGAACGGACCCTGCGTCGGGCAGTGACCCTCCCTGCTCCTCCGTCAACAGTTCAGCCCACAAACTATGACTTATTTCTGAGTGGAGACTACGAGGTAATTCAGAAGAGTATTTATTCCTTCAGGTATCGCTAACCATGCTAAGATCAGGCTTTTCGGGGACCCCAAAGTGAAAGGCAGTGATAACCCAACACAAAGCATTCGAGTTAGGTTGGAATTAGAGGAGCCAAGCCATAAAATCGTTCGTGAACCCTCCCAAGACGTCATTTGTGATTTTGTGGATGGATTCGCCTTTGGAGATGCCATTGGACTTGGCCTTCGAAGTGTTTCCGGATGGTGGGATATCACTGATATCAAACCACGTATCCAACACGAGGTTAACATTAGACATATCCGGACCCTGGCATGGCTGATATTCCTCCCGGCAGGGATTTACTCTAGAACTGATACATGGGATTCGAATAGCCTCATCCCAGACGCGAACTCTCCCAATTTCAATTACCCAAACTTCCGCCTTTAAGGGTCGCGCAATCAATATAGATCTCATTCTTGTCTCAGCATCTTCAGAACCACACGTTATATCTGTGGAAATTCCGGTTCGACACATCGACGCCTGGAGCCCGCGTTCATTCACGCCCATCACAGTCACCCACTTCTTCCCCCAATTTACCCCAAGCTTCTTCATTGCTATTCCCCCAGAATCCGCGCCCAATAAGTCATACCCGCCAATCCTTTGTTTGCGTAAGCCTTGCATAACAACGAAACCGCAACTTTCTTATCCTCGTGGCATTTAAGATGGGGCTGGAGTAGATCTACAGGTCCAGCAGTTCTTCGTCGAATCCCTCCCGCCGAACCCCCACAGCTGGTATGTAGTACCAACAGGCCGGACGTCATGGGTACGGGTATCGTTTCTTTTGACACCGTTCTCCGATTTTGCTTTTGCAGGGCCTTGACTGGCATGGCCCCAGTGCCCGCGATGCATGGGCATCCCTTGATGCACTCTCTGTCATTCTCGGGAAACGAGATGCATGGAGTAGCTGGGCAACCCAAAGGATGGGCCCGGTGGTTATCATGGGACATTCCAATGGGGGTCAGGGAGCATGGTATATGGCTTCTCGCTTTCCGGATCGGGTTTTAGGAGGTACGCAAGAACCACTTTCAGGTCGGCGCTGGCTGAGAATGTTTTGCCAGTGATTCCTGCCGCAGGATACATCAAATCCCAAGCGTATGTCCCCTTGACAATGTCAAGGTGAGCTTAGCCATATGAGCTGAGTTATCCTTAATCATTTCGGGGCGGGGAGGTCCGCGCATTTCATGGATCCGGCTCTCCGCGCGATTCTCGAAACCTCCTTGACACCAGATGACAACGATCTCTTCCTCTCAAATTTGGCCGACACCCCTGTCCTAGCTATTCATGGGTGTGTAGCATAGTCTCGGGGCGCTAGCGCCACTGACTTGTAAAGTTAGAGGAGATGACGAAAATGTTCCTGTCTGGCATTCGCGGGAGTCCGTAGGCATCATCCGGGCCTGGAGGGGTGATGCCAATGTGACGTAGGTCCATCTTCTGTCCGTTACCACCCATAGTGACCCACAGAAAACTGCAGTCTTCGAGAAGAGCCTGGTGAAGGCCATTGGTATTTATCCGTCCTCAATAATGAGCAAGTCCGCACTTTTATAGAACGAGTGGTGAATACTTCGGCAGGTAGCCTGCACCGCCACCGAGGGGATTTCACTCTCACCGTTTCCATTCCCCTCGAAAGCGGTTCTCTACATGGCTGGAAAATTGAGGAGCTAGTCGTTCCTGGTCGGTGAGTTAGCATGGCATCTAAAAAACGACAATTCTTATCAGATAGATTCCAGTCTAGGACGTTTGCGGGTTCATCAAGTGGATGACCAGCGCGTTCGTATCGCAACTTCGAATGTTAATCGTTTCACTATTCAGCCACCGTTCAACAACCTCACATCCATCCAAATTGGTGACTCGCGGATATCATTACCATCACGACTTGGCGATCCCGTTCATTTCGTCTTGATTGGTTCAAGGGGCTGGCAGGTGGGTAGTGACGCATTGTTATGCTGCATATTCATTGAGCTTGGTTACATGGTTGGCAGATAGAGACCCGTCGAATACCCCCGCCGCGACCCTCTTCTCGCATGCAAGCAATACTCGCATCAAATGGCCCAATTGTATTCGTCGTGCCTGATAGTGATACCTCACATGAGCTCTCCATCGCACTGCGCACATCCCACGACCTTAACCTCTACCATAGGCTAGATTCCAACATCATGCGGAACTCAGAAGCCTTGTCCCGGCTCTCTACTGGTGTTCTTCCAAGTGGCAATATCATCGCTGTGGGAAATTTGTCATCCAGCTTCATTCGCAATGTTCTTGCAAGGAACGAAAGCTCGTTCATGTGCCGAAATTCCCATCTTATTCTATGTCAGCGGCGTGTGCTCCAGGAGCCCGGGCAAGGTATTCGAGCACATTCTTTCCCCCCACGTCGGCTCATGTTGGACACAGCTGCTCTCTTCCTGCATCCGCACCCTGGCAATCCGAATGGACTAATGTTATTCATGATATATACTGATCTCTCATCGCTCGAGCGGGCAGCTAAATTATTTCCCATGAGAACGGGTATAGCTGTTCCCGATTGGATTGTGATTGGCAGTCGCGTGGATCAGCTCGGAACCGCAGGTGTTGAGGGTGCGGGGTAAGTGAATAATATCACGAGGATCTTGTAATGTGTTGAATCCGCCTAGAGTTTGGGGCCGGGATTGGCATTGGAACGATTCTCTATCCTGGCTGTATTGATGGTGCATGGGTTCAGATTCAGGATTTTGTAAGCCGTTAGGTGCCCAACATCGTCTATAGCCATATATATATATTCAGTGGTGTGGATAGTTCGTCTTCAAGCATTTCTGAATCATCATCATCGTAACCAAAGTTCAGATCTTACACCCTTTTCAACACTTGAAAGCGGTGAAATGTTGGTACAGTACAGTATGCAGATAGAGAAGCCCAGGTGGAGAATAATGTGCGGAAGATAGCAATGATGGTAACGACAAAATCTACTGGAAGACGGATCGGGCCACCTGGACAAGGATTATTAGATCCGGTTATTGATTTATGATAGACCACATACACTCTCGAGAAGCAGTGTGACTTCGGGTGCAATTCGAATGAATTCCTTACTCCAGAAATCATACTTTGAGTTACGAAGCAACTCGATGAATGTCACCAAGGCTCCCCATGGGTGGGGTCGGTGGACGATAAAGCGCTCTAGGAGGACCTTTGTCATGACCTCCCTGAATCGATCATCCTTCACCTCTAGGAACAGATAGAGGAGGAGGGAGCTGAACCAATGTGTATGCGCATTAGGGTACCGGAGGTGCAACACGATGGCACTCAGAAGGTGATGTTGGCCTGTGGAACACAGCAATCAGAACAGAGAGATTGAAAATGCTAGTTTCAACTTGCCTTCAATATCCAGGTTAACGGCAAGATACTGGAGGACAACGACGCCGGGGTCTGTGGAGATAAACAGCGAAGATCCACTCCGCGCTTTCGCCTGTGCGACCGACGATACGCCAATGTACATCACCAAGGAATTGATGAGGGACAGATTGTACTCAGGGGGTGTTTCAATTGTGCCATTGGTTCTGATACGATCCTTGAGCGAGGGGAGGAGGGAGGGTGTTCCACGGTTCAAAAGATATTGGTCGAGATAGCCTCTGAGGTCTCTATTTTTAAGGCCAGAGGCAAAGTCGGAAAGGATGGGTGGGATAGGACCCATTTCAGGAATGGCGTCGAATGTGAGATTGCGAAGGTGGGGGTCGGGGAGGGTGAGCGCGGGGGGGAAAGCACTGAGAATAATGTTGCGGAGTTGAATGCAGCGAGAGGGGATGATGTCGCAAAGGGTGAAATAATACTCGCTCAAAAATTCGGGGAAGTCATGGAGGAGGACGAGGAGAAGTCTCAATGCACCCCTGTACAAGTCACGAGCGGCTGGTTGGAGATCTGCGTCTTTCAAGAACGGCGAGAGGAACTTGAATAAGGATAGGAGCAGTTTGTGGAAGGCGGACCATCCCTGCGTAAAACGAGCATCAGCGGGTTCAATCCCGTTTTCCGCCAGAGCCTCATTTACCTCACGGTTTTCCGAGAGAAGTAGTTTGGGCATGAACAGGCGGTGAGAAATTAGACACATCCAGGAGAAAGCGAATCCGGGGAAATACGTTGGTTGCAATGAGCTAAATGTATCACTATTTCGCAATGTTAGTCAAGTCTGAGGGTACTGGAGACATCACACACCTAATGGCAACCAGCAGCTGAAAGTAGACTGGGCCTAGGTGGGTCTCGATGTCATGAAGATCATTGATGAGGCTCGAGAAGAACCGGAAGAAGGGTTTCTGTTGGAAGGCTGAACCCTGCTCTTCGTGAAGGTTGGCGAGGACCAGAACAAAGATAGACAGAATCTTCGTCAAGTAATGGACCTTGGCCTGGTCATTATTTACGCCCGACGCATCGCCATGATACTTGATAATATATACGATCAGCCTTGACATGGCATCCAGAGCCTGGAAGGCGTAATCGAATTCACCAGCAGCGAAACATTTGATATAGTTGTTCACGCTGGATTCCGCACAAACCCGGAAGAAGAACGAAGAGACATCCTCGACTTTCAAGATACCTTGCTTGGTGAGTTGTGTGATGAATGGGACGAAGCTCTTTTCAGGTGAAGGTGAGCGTTGGAAGATAGAGACCCATTGCTGAAACCAGACGTGAAGCTTTTCCCGCAGTTGCTCGGTTTCCGGTTTGACAGATGGCTGACGGGGTCCTAGTGCCATCGGGTCAGCTGGTGCTGGACGGCGAACTCCCCTGAGATCGTCAAGAAGCCCGTTCACTCTGGAGTAGAAGCTGTCAGTTAAAGCTAAGGGGGGTGCAGTTCCGGCTCACTCTTCATTTGCCTTGCCAGATTGGGACAGTTGGCCAAGAATCTCAATAGAATAGGCAAACTGATTTTGAGTGGCGACAGGAGGGTCGGTCGAGAGGCATTCCCGAATCAATCCTGCCGCGAAATTGAGTAAGTTGGGCCGTGCATCGGCGAGGAGGATCTTCGCTAATTGTTGGTCCTGGAGTGAGATGTTGACCAGGCCACTGCGCAATAAGGTGACGGTGACAGCAACATTGTATTTCCGCTACACAATTGGCGTCAGTACAAGGGGAAATGCCTCCAAATTCAAACTCTACCTCATCTTCCGCATACAGGAGCCAAGCGATAGCTTCCTTGGCAACATCATCGAAGGAATGACAGAGCTGATCTAGCAAGGCAACATAGACCTCACGACCTAGCTGTGAAGGGGTTTTGTATAGAAGTTGCACAATCTTTTGTGACATCATGAGCGGTGTGCGCTGTCGGTCAGCAGCCTCTGCAGCCAGGTAAAGCACTTGTCGGATGAGGTGGCGGATATCGTGGTTTGGGGGAAGAGAGGCGAGTGATTGGACGGGGAGTTGGATCATCACAGCTTCCAAATCCCTCGTAAGTATCTGATAGTTGGGTAAGCTGTTGTACGCAGACAGGAAAGGGTGTCATACCGTGAAGCGTTCCATTGCATCTTGGTGGCTGTGGAAGTGTTGGTTTGTGAGAGGTTCAGGTGCGGGGGATGGCGAATATAGGGTAGGATTGGTGAACGACATGGTGGAGCTTGGGCGACTAGACACGCGGCGCTTAGTGTCCATGCCTAAATGATATTCATGAAAACTCGTTTACAGGAACTTCGGGGGCGCGATTTACCAAAATCTTCGTAAACACCAGCTTGGTGTGGTTGGAGCCCATTAGGCTTGATTCGCAAGGGATCAGGTAAATTTGCCGAGAACGGCGCAGGCGGGGCAGTTGGATCCCAAAATGGTTGTGTGCTACGAAGCTGTGTTTTGACGTCAGCAGCCGCACCTCGTAAATGGGAGTCCCGACTAACCTCGCGATGGCGACGCCTGGCGTCGTAGGATAATGCAAACCCATCATCAACATCCGAAACTGCCCTTTCCATCGCCGCCTTCTCAATGGCAGTACATGCGACGTCGAGGTTGTCTTGAACGAGGAGTAAGACAACTTGCTCAGGCACCATCTAAGAAATATAGATTGAATACGGATATGAGCAGTAGGGATATCGCTCACGTCGCTGAACCCATGATCGGCCAAGAACTGGCGCAAGTGAGTGGCAAGATTGCTCTTCAGTGGTTCCTTGCAAGTGACAAGGGCAAGGCTCCCTGCGAGTTTTTGGGCCATCCAGTGTCCAGCTTTGCGAAGCTTCTCCTCATTGGGTTCAGTAGCAAAGTCTTTGGCTACAAGTTCTCGGGTCGAAATTCCAGCAATGGTGACCGATCGTTCAACCACAGGGAGGATGATCTGGGGGGAAGTTGAACATGATGTCTGTAATCAAGGGGATTATCACTTACCTCTCTTACAGCTCGGTCTACTGCCAGTTGCACTGCGCGCTTGAAGTTATGGTTTACATTCAACGGTGCTAGTTGTGGGCTGACGTGTATGTGGAGGGCCAACGTCGCCAGTATAGTTTCAATGTGTGCACCGACGGCGCGTTGAGAATCGGAAGGACTTGAGGGGCCTAAAGCCATAACCTGAGAATCGCCAGCGAGATGACCCGAACGTTCATAACCACCAATGGGAAGAGAATCAATATCGGCCACATAGTCTGGCAATGGTGGTCCAGCCAAGGAGTCGGCAAGCGGTCGATTTCTCAAGACCGTGGTGGCCTCCACCATATCCAGATCGATTTCCAAACCAGTACATAAGACCTCAATTTCGAATTTGAGGTTCAGCTTGATGTCTGCAAAATGATAGAGCTCTGCCAGCAAGCTGACCACTGCCATGAGCCAAGGGTTGGGTGGCTTGAAAACTGCGGATTTGCCGCAAGGTTCAAGGGTTTTGCAGACGAACGGGATTGCGACAATAAGTCGACCATTTTCATAACCCTGGAATAGTATGTCTTTGAAAGAGATGTTCTTATGTCTGATGGGTTGATTGCGCGCAAGAGTGATGGTACCAAGCCATGATCCGACATTTTTCAACAGGGCTCTTTCGGCTCCGGAGTTCATAGCCCGCTCGGAGTTCAAGATTGCAGCGGACTTGACGAAAGTCTCCTGAAGCACAAACTTCATTAATTGCTGACGGTCCAGAGCGTCGAGGAAGCGTAGATATAGGGAGTGATTATTGGGTTCAGAGGTGATTCGCTGGTCGACGAGATAATTGGCGAACCACCGCGAATATTCGTCGTCAAAATGCTCACGCATTTCAGCAAGCTTCGAGTCAAAATTGCTGGGTGCCAAATTATTAACGATGAAAAGGATGCGATCCGACACCTCCTCGGGTGGCGTTTGGACGTCCCCCTCGATGACATCGGGTTGTATGGCTGTAAAGATAGGAAGAGGCTCGGAAGGTCCGACGGGCATATTGTGTTGATCCAGCCTTGCACCTGCCTCCCCAGCAGAGCTTAGTGCACGTCGAATGATGGAATCGAGTTCGGGGCGTGCTTCGATTAGATGAGGAATATTAAGAAGGGCCTCGCACAAAGGTTGCCACTCGGCTAGCCGGCCCTCAAAGCGACCAAGGGCTTGAACTCCGAATTTGAAAAGGTTCGTCTCCGTAGGACAATTTAGAGCATCCAGTATATAACGGATGGCAATGCCGAGAGGAATGTAATCGATGAGTTGGTGTTGAATGAGGGAACCAAACAGGTACCCAGTCATAGCCAATTCGCGCGCGGGGTAATAGGATTGAAAGAATTTGTATTCGTCGAAGAGGAAGTGAAGCATGCAGGAGAAAACCTCGTGATCACGAGCGTTGGTGGATTCTTTGTGTCGCTGAAGCATGGCAATGACATCGTCGATCGTCGTATTTTCATCGTACATTTGTTTGTAAATGCTATCGACCTCGGCTTCAATTTCGGCCGAGTAGCTGATGACCGTGAAGCCAGGTTCAACATCTGATCCAGGCATCAGGCTCATGAGGCGGGGATGGATTTGGAGGCAGGCATTGCGAACTTCCATGCAATAGCCGACGTCTGACTCGTGCATTTGGTTGGCGCTAAATGAAAATGTAAGCACGAGCACCGATGCATGCTTGCTGGTAGAAAGATGACAAACCTGGATCGGAGGACGCGGAGGATAATGGTGATAGTATGAGGACTGAGGGACATAGTGCGATTGTCGGCCGCGGGGTCAGATAAGCGGGAGGTCTTCTCGCTTTCCATTTTTTGTTCGAGGAACATGATAACGGAGTGTAGGAATTCGCCGCCATGGTTGGCGACATTGTCGGCGAGCCACTTGTCAAGGTTGAGGTATTCTCTTCTTGACGCCAAGGCGGCCACATCGAGAGCAAAGATGAAGGGGCGCACTTCAAGTAGGGATTCAAGTATCTGTTGTATCGAATATTAGATCCCTGGTGTTTTCTCACAACAACGGGTACTGACTTTGAGATCCTGAGCCACGTCAAGAATACGGGTAATATTCAAGGGATTTTCCTCATAGAAGTCACGAAATGCGTCGGTGAGATATGACGGCTCGATTTGCCAAATCCGCATGAAGACAAGCTGATGATTTGGGTGTCCGGCAAGGAACATGGCGAGGAGCTTGCGGGAGTACTCTAACCGTATCTCGTTCCATGGGGAATCCTGTCGTCATATCAGGTTCACATTCGATCAGGAGATGATTTTGCGCACAGGAACCTGCAATAACCCCATATGTACGAGCTCAGCACTGATTTTGATAGCCTTGTCAAGCATATCTCGCACACAGGCCCGAATCTCAGGTGACTCTGAGCCGGCAAGGCGTACTAGAACCTCGAAGAGCTCAAGTGAGTTCCAGGTATGGCCTTGGACATTGGCCGCAAGGGATTTGATCGTCGGACTAGCCACGGAAACGTCATCGACGGTCACGATACGTCGACCAGGTAGCTGGACAAAGTTGAAAGTATCAGCAGGTAACGAGAGAAGGGCATCGAGAAGGCGGAGTTGGTAAAGAGGATTAGACCAAGTGGTCCAGAAGCCTGCAACGGCATGCGGCTCCATTTCACGAGGCGTATTGAGTAGAATAGCAATGAGAAGCTTGAGTGTAGCAGTATCGACACCATTCCTGTCCGGCCAATCGAAGGCTTTAATCACACTTGGCCAATTCAAATTGGCGGACTAGATAAAAGGCGGAGTAAGCACATGAATTGTAACTGGACACAAAGCTCACAAAGCTAGCCAGGGCTCGTATTAACGCTCCCACGTCGCACATTGCTGAACCTTCCGCCGCACGACGAGACAAAGCGGTGACAATCTCGATAATTTGGGTATCGCGGGGCGGGTTCGTGTCTGAAATGCCAAACCGACCCAAAAGAGCACCAACCACATCGAGATCACTCGTAATATCCGGGCCTAGCTGGAGCAAGACATCTACAAGTGATGTCTTGGGTGAAAGGCTACGGAAACGAAGAATAGTTGAGCAGACCAGCCCATCCTAACCCCGTCAAAACACACCTCAAATTTGGGATGACACGATGAAGGATAGGTGCCATTGTTTCCTTTCCATATTTGGTCTGTGCCGCCACAATAAGGGCCTGTCTCTGCGCTCCGTCCAGGACAGGCGAATCTGCAGGGGGATCCGAGAGTAGATTCCCCATAAGCTTTGTGACCTGGTTGGGAGACAAGTCCGCGTGGTCAAAGGAGGGGTTATGACAAAGGGCAAGGACTGCGTGTTCAAACTCGGCGCGGATAAGTGCGACGGCCTGCGCATTGAGATCCTTTCTACACTGGACGGCGACAATGGGGGAAGCGAGAACGACCCGTTCGAGTGGACGGAGGCCCACACGATCCACAAATCGCGCAAGATCAAAGTGGCGGAAGACGTCGCCCTCGCCCTTGTCAATGCTGTCGCGGAAGCGGTCAGCAAGGAATGGATCCCGGGCAAGGCGTTGTGTTTCTTGCACGAGGAGGCGGAATGTCAATGAGGTTGAAGCATCAAACGACGGGGGTGGGGGTGAAGATGCTAGACGCAACTGGGAATGCACAATAAGGCGGCGGATGAAGTGGAGGTAAGTGTCTATTCCATGTTGCTCTGAGAGCTAGAGGAACGTCATCAGCATGGTATTCCAAGGTTGTCGCTCACACAAAACCTCAAGGGCAAGAAAAAGCGACACGTACCGACCGAATCTCGACCTGATTTCGCTCAAAATTTTCCTCTGTAAGCGTGGACAGCAGGAACACTATCTGCGCTTTTACAATAGTGTGTATGTTCGTTGTCGGCGGGTTGTCCATATGGGACGACCTGGATGGGGTCACCGAACGCCGGGCAACGTTTCCAGGTCCTGTCGCCGTTTTGAAAGACTTTGCGGAGGGTAAAATGGGGGATGGAGGGACGGGAAAAAGCAGGAAGACCTCCTCCAGGACCGAATTTGACAATGCGCACCGTTGGCTGCACGAAGCCCAGCCCCGACTATTTTAGAGCGCCGACTCAACCCGGGACATAAACACACACAAGCCGCGTAATATGGGGCCAGCTGTAGGGTGTAATTTCAAGTTCACTTCAGACATGTCCTTTGTATAGTCTACCCAACGCAAACGTAGTCATAAATAACACCGCTGCAAACACATAAAACACCCGCCCTTCCTTTGTTGCCTCGCCGCCCGAGAGGACGTCACGGAGGGGGGGAAAGACGAGGGCTACAAGGAAATTGATGGTCCCTGGAGTTATAGAGTAAGACACGCGAAGAAGAGGCAATGGAAAAAGCCCACAATTAAGCGACAGCGCGACGGAGGATAGCGCCGACACGGCCTAAGAAGCAATGAAATTGATTCAAAAACGTGACACAGTATGGGGTGGGGATACGTACGTGCGCAGGTGAAACCTCTGGAATCATAACAAATGGGATGGGGCCCAAACCCACGGCAAATGACCTGACCACTGACGTTGATAACGTGCCAAAGATAGGGGAAATACCCATACATTACGAAAGTTATAATTGCCAAACTGGACAGGGTAACAAATCCCGTGTTCAAACCGAATCCTGCCACCAGTAATGATAGCAGTGCACCAAGGGTTGATAGAGTGAGCAGCTGTTTCCTCCCCATACGCTGGATTTTGATGTCAATACACAAAGAGCATACACGATAAATAGATGGCACCTCGATGAGGATAATGGGAGGGAATGTCATCAACACATTGACAACCGTAATTCCAAGGGACACATATGGACCCATATCAGGGAGTGATTTTGAAAGAATGTCGTTGCTGTAATACAAAACTAGAACAGGTGAGTGCTAAGCAACAAAATAAACTCAAGAGGTGCAAACCTGCATTAATGCCTATTAAGGTCCATGAGTTGTATTACTAAATTAGTAAGAGGTTGAAAGATATAACAGACCTGAAAGCTGCTGCGAGGCCATGGCTAATGACACGATTTTGAGTGGCTTCCTGAGGTCGGGAGCAGCAAGCAGCTGCGGCACAGTGACTGCGACGATGTGAGCCTCTTCACGCCGCGCTTCGACTTCATCCAGGAGCGGAGCTTCAACGTCTTGATTATCTGCTGCAATGAGTTCCAAATGGACGTGATGAACACGCAAATTGACTCAAACCATCGTTAGAAGGGACAGTGCTCCCCCAAAGCCTGTGAGACGTGGCCTTCTTTTCCTCTAGGCGGGCTTTGCTTGCGAGCCAAGCAGGGGATTCAACGATGAATGTACCAGAAATGAGCTGACAAGCAGAGAGGATACAGGAAAAAGCAAGGACGATGCGCCATTCCGTCGGAGTCGCAAGCCGAAGACCCATGGCCTGCGTGATCATGATTCCGAGAACAATACCGAGCTGGGTGAGCACGCCGACATTGCCACTGATTTTTAGAGGTGCGATCTCGGCAAGAAAGATGGGCCCTACGCAGAGACCCAGCCCAGCGCCAATGCCGACCAAAAATCTAGAGGAAACTATAGGACCTGGACATCCATGGATACAGAAGGGAAGACCGACCTTCCAAAACCAAGAAAAGTGACTGAAGAACTGATGGCCATGATCCCTGCACCAATTGAAATCAAGAGAGCGCTGACTCTGGTTGCACCCTTCCGCCCCCACCTGTCCATGACAAGGTTGGCGACAAGACTGCCCATGAGACCACCGACGGTAAAGATAGCCGTGACTGTGGCGAACATGAACTTGGACATGGGGATGCATGTTGGCAAACCCCGGTGGTACGGGATATCAGAAGACTGTTCACAGGTCAAAACGGCTTGGATTTGATTGAGAACAGATATGTGATAGCCATACTACATGATGAATGTGAAACAATAGGTGGCAAATAAAACATGGTAATACCTGGAAGGCAATGATGAGAATCCAAAGACAGACAGACCAACCATACGTGGTGAAAGATTGAGCTCGCATTGCTGTTACTTGGCGCGAATGTTTCAAAGGTTTAGGCTGAAAAACCAACACGGACAAATTATTGATCGACCGAATTACATAATATTAACCCCACATAATCTGAGATCATTAGAGCATATTCTGTCCAACATGGTTTCAAATTCGCTGGTGCTCGATGTCCCGACTTGGTCCCCACAGTGGACAAAAAATTAGATATGTATCCAGGGGAGGGTATCAGCTAACTATATACAACAGGATTTGTTCCAAGGGGATTGGAAGCCAGGATGAATAACCTCGGAGGTTCCATGTGGACCCAGACGAATTTACTCGACTGATGGGAATTTCAAACCTTGGAAGGCCAACAGCCCAAATGGAACCGGTCCCAAGCTCTGTCTTCTTGCCTCGACCTCCCAACAAGTAATATCTCCTCCCTCTCTGGCCATCCGCCACCACCACACTCCTTCATGTTTCCCTTCCTCCTCCTCGCTGTAGCCCTTATCCCCCACGCAGCCTCCGCCGCAACTGCAGAGCAATGGCGCGGTCGCTCGATATACCAGTACGTCTCGGCCAGCCACTACTAGCACATTTGCCTCACCTCCTCGTCTCCAAGAATAATTACAGACCGCTTTGCCATTCCATCCCAGACCGTAAATCCCGTCGCCTGTGACCCGGGACAGCAGACATGGTGCGGCGGTACATGGAACTCGTGAGTACCACCTCCACCACCTCCTTTAGCATTGAAAGAAGATACTGGCCTAACAAAACGCGGCTTAGCATCCGCGAGAACCTCGACTATGTCCAAAATGCAGGGTTCACCGCCAGTGGGTTTCCCTCTGCCGCCTCGTCTTGGGCGACTCTCACCCACGTCGTTTAGTTTGGATCAGCCCTGTCAATCAGAATTACGACGGTCCTCGTACCGCCTACGGTGATGCATACCATGGTTATTGGTCCGCGGATCTTACTCAGCTCAACCCCCGCTTTGGCACGGCCGACGACCTCAAAGCGCTCTCCTCTGAGCTTCACCGTCGGAACATGTATGTGCTTTTTTTTCGCTACCCCGGAACCATTCTAACATTGTCCCAGGTACCTTATGGTCGACGTCGTCGTCAATAACGTGATGGCCACATCCACAACACCTGATTATTCCAAGTACATGTTCAAAGACCAGGTTAGCGCCCTGGACAATTCCACCCCCGTTTCTAGCTCATAGCGGAGATGACCTAGTCGCTGTACCACCCCTACTGTCCCATCCAGTGGGGTAATACGACGAGCGAGCAAAGCTGCTGGTTGGGCGATGACAAAGTCCCACTCCCGGATCTCGACACCAAAAACCCCGAGGTGATCTCACAATATGGGACCTGGATTCAGAAGTTGGTCCAAGATTACAATATCGATGGCCTTCGCATTGATGGTAAGCATGCCTCTGCCCGTAACATCATGTGTTGATGTCACCGGTGCCTCTCCAGCCGCAAAGTAAGTAACGATTCGGGGTTTGAGTCGGGTGGAAGGAAACACGCCTATCATCTGAATTTCCCTTCCCAGACACGTAAATATGGACTTCTGGCCAGGTTTTTGTGCTAAAGCCGGCGTATTCTGCATCGGAGAAGTGTTTGGTGGGATCGATGTCGAGTGGGTTTCCCCCCTGTTTCCCCAACACCCCTAACTCGCCTTTACCATTATAAAAATTCCCCAACTGATGGCCCCTTAGCTCAGTCGCCGAATACCAGGGCCCTCAGTCTCTTGACTCTGTGCTCCATTTCCCCATGTATACCGCCTTAACAGCAGCATTCAAAATCCCCGGTCCACAAAACATCTCAGCCCTCGTCGACACTATCCAACAATCCAAAGCTAAATTCAAGGTACGATCAAATCACCTTGGGCGGCTGGTGTTGAAATTTCCCCGCGGCGCAGGATATTGGCCTTCTTGGGAACTTCCTCGAGAACCAGGACCTCCCACGATGGCACAACCAGTCCGTGGACCCGCAAAGTCTCTAGTAAGCCCTGGTTCCTCATCCACAGTGCCATGTGGCTGATGGAGAGGCAAATCAAGCAACGCCATGGTTATGAATTTTTTGATAGAAGGGATACCCATCGTGTATTACGGGCAGGAACAGGGGTTTTCAGGTAACGGTGATCCAGCAAGTACCTCCCGCTCGCCACATTTCCTCTGCCAATTCACAACTTCAGTATAACCGCGAACCACTCTGGACCTCAAAATATGCCCAAACCAACACATATAAACTCATTACCACCTTGAATCAGGTTTTTCATCACACACCTCATGTAAATGAAACCACTGATAGCAGTTCAGCTCCGAAATTTCCTTGTGAATACCACCGACTGGCTCTCGCAAGAATCACAGATTCTGACACAAAGCCCATTTGGCCTCGGATTCATGCGTGGGGACGTGATCACCATCGTTACGAATATCGGTTCCCCGCCCCAGAATGGCACTCATATCGCTCTAAGCTCCCCGTACCCCGCGTCAACCTCTACTACGAAGTTTGTAGTTGTCTCTCTCCATTTTAATACGCTAACGGTAGCGCGTAGCATCCTGGACTGTCGCCAATGGGTCGTTGGAGCGAAAGGCTTCTTGGACGTCGAGTACACACAAGGAGGTACTCCAGTTGTCCTCGTCCTCAGTGATGTACTCCAGAACTCTGGGTTCTGTGGCACGGTGCGCGCATCACAGAGTGGTGCGAACGCGGGAAAGCAGCCCTCCTCGGCCCTGCATCGGCGCACCCATCCGCTACTGGTGGGTGCAACGACATTGGCAATTGCTTTTGGGGTTCTATAATGTTTCACTGATCATACATAGCTTTGTACCATTCTATACCCTTTCTGTTGGTTATGTTTCGACTTCTTGCGTTTTTGCGTGAACGTACGACCTATTATGCTTTGCGATTCACACTAGTGACTTGGACACCTTTGTAACCGTGGAACCGTGTAATCATATATACTTCAATGTTTCGATAAGTACCTTGAACTTCATGCTATATGTTTTCAGGGTCTGTAATTCAAATTCACACGGACGCTTTCCCTCAACGCGTCCATCATGCCCCGGGAGATTGTGACCGTGCAGCTCGGCCAATGCGGAAACCAAAGTACGCGATATTCTATTTACCTAGGGTGCACCATTCGTTGACAGGGCCAGTGGGATCCGTGTACTGGCAGCGCCTCTGTGCAGAGCACGGCATCAACAAGGAGGGCATACTTGAAGAGTGGGCGACTGAGGGCGGCGACCGCAAGGACGTCTTCTTCTACCAAGCTGACGACGAGCATTACATCCCCCGCGCGATTCTCATTGATTTGGAGCCAAGGGTACGTGTATTCCATCCCCGTGGTGTCGCGGAGCAGTTGAGCTTTGTGCAAAAGGTGATCAATAATATTTTGACGTCGCCCTACGCGAATTTATACAACCCTGAGAATATCTTTGTGTCGAAGGATGGAGGCGGAGCGGGGAACAACTGGGCGCAAGGCTACGCTGCTGGCGAACGGATATATGAGGAGGTCATGGAGATGATCGACCGCGAGGCAGAAGGCAGCGATTCACTAGAGGTCCGTTGCTCAACACTCCAACGATATGAGAGATAGATCACGTCTGTACGACACAGGGCTTCATGGCGATGCACTCAATAGCAGGCGGGACAGGCTCGGGCCTCGGGTCCTTCCTCCTCGAACGCCTGAATGACAAATTCCCGAAAAAGCTCATTCAGACGTATAGTGTCTTTCCAAATGCCCAGGAGGGAGACGTCGTCGTACAACCCTACAACTCGCTGCTTACACTCAAGCGGTTGGTGAACCATGCGGACTCTGTCGTGGTACTCGACAATGGTGCACTCGCGCGGATATCGGCGGATCGCTTGCATGTGCAAACGCCTTCGTTCGATCAGACGAACCAGTTGGTGCGCTCTTATTTTTCTCTTGCGGAGGCAGGTGGTTTATGGTGTGGGTGGAAGGTATCGACTGTGATGGCTGCCAGCACACAGACGTTGCGATACCCTGGATACATGAACAACGACCTCGTTGGCATTATCGCCTCTCTTATCCCCACCCCCCGTTGTCATTTCCTTATGACATCCTATACCCCATTTACTAGTGATCAAATCGACAAGGTACGAGTCGTGCACCTATACACCACGTCCAGCATCACAACACCACGTTCAGGCCAAACCCATCCGGCGGACGACTGTCCTCGATGTGATGCGCCGCCTCCTACAACCTAAAAATCGGATGGTGTCTACAACACCCAGCAAGACTGCGTGTTACATCTCAATCCTCAACATCATCCAAGGGGACGTGGATCCCACCGACGTGTGTACCATCTACACCGCTCACTCATCTACTCACCACGATCTAGGTACACCAATCCCTCCTTCGAATCCGGGAGCGCCAGCTCGCCAACTTCATTCCCTGGGGCCCTGCGTCCATCCAGGTCGCCCTCACCCGGAAGTCCCCCTACATTACCACCAACCACCGTGTCAGCGGTCTGATGCTCGCGAACCACACGAGCATTGCGTCGGTACGCACTCGATAACGATCACTAGAGCTCAGTTGATTAGCGTTATAAAATAGCTGTTCAAGCGTATGTTGGACCAATTCGATCGGCTCCGAAAGCGCAACGCATTCCTGGAGCAGTACAAGAAGGAGAAAATGTTTGAAAACGGGCTCGAGGAATTTGATGATGCACGGTGGGTATTTGTATTTTGTGCACCTCCTATATGCTAATCGCTGAGCAGTGCGACCTGCGACGAGCTACTCAAGGAATACAAAGCATGTGAGAGTCCTGATTACATATCATACGTGAGTTGCCTTGGTTTATTTCCGTGAAACTATCGACTAATGCCCTTTAGGGTACACCTGAAGGTGAGAGTACCTCATGACAAGGCTTTACCTGGCGACAAACTCTCATTGTATCTCTATCAAATTGTGTAAACAATCCTCATGACTCGTGGACATTCCAACTACTATATTACATCATACTGCGGAACATAACGAGCACAACAGAAAAGCCACGTCGGTGGGTGGAGGGGTGTCCGAATCGTGTCTACGACTTCTTCGGCCCCTCCAGTTTCTTCCCAATATCTGACCCTACAAAGCATTGCTATTGGCAACACAAAGCAATGAAGCGTTGTAGGACGTACCACGCAGTTTAACTCCGAGAACGCGCTCGAGCTTGCCGAGGATCTGGGGATTCGGGATAGCCTTGCTGGACTCATAGTCCTGTAGAATAGAGGGTTTCTCGTTGATCTTCTGGGCTACATCCTTCTGAGAGAGCTTCAATTCAAGCCGGGCGGTTTGAATCGCCTGGGATGGGAGGTCAGGATGGTGGGTGGATGGGTAACTAGTGGAATCAAACCCGGCCAACGCTAGGAGCAATCTTGGGTGGGGGTGCAACCTCGTTTTCGCGATCGAGTTTGGCAATACGCTGATGGTCGGTACCTATTCATTAAGGGTAAGTAACCACGGAAAAAAGTCATGAGGTGGGATGCACACCCTGATGAGCTTTGTTTGCACCACCAGCAATTTTCTTGTCCGTTGCTACAACAGCACCTGATCGACGGGCCTAGTTGCGAAAGACTCTTGAGCCGCCTATCTTTGGAAGCGAGATTAGAGACCCACAGCTGACGAGCCGTTAGTTCCAGCGGGGTCGGAGGGATGTAGTTGAGGACATACCATTCAAATCTGAATCCTTCTTTGTGACCTTGGGAGCTGGCTTCTTGAATCCAATGACGGTCTTGCTGTCCCAGTCCACTTCGGTCATTATGAATATAAGAAAAATAAAAGATAAGGGTGGGGGAGTCTTCTAGTTGGTCTAAGTCTAAGAGTGAGAGGGAAGCCGGGACGAACGGGGATGTTTATATGTGTGACATGCGTGACCCGGTGAGTTTGGATTGACTCATCGTCGAAGGACTTTCCAACAGATTCTAGATCTCCGTATTTTTTTTCCCACCTGGACGGAGGTTGATGTTGATTCTACATGCTCAGACATGATGTTTATGATCCAATCCGATAGATTGAATCAGGTCGTTCAGCCCTCTCACACACACGGGTGGCGTAACCAGCGCAACAATTAAAAAAGGTTGTTGTCACGTGAGCGGAGAGAAAACATTGTTGTTTCCTTTAAGTTTCAATGCCGGCCTGGACTCGGAATTGGGGGTGACGGGTGCTATTTTTGACTGACACAGCTCAAGTCCATCATTCACCCGGCGGTACGCATCACGACAAGACTCAAACCACAGGAATCAGACGTTGCAAGTCCTTTCTTCCTCCTCCACTTTTCGTTCCAGCTTACCGTTCCGTTCTGCAATAGCAGCAGCGCGAGCGCAGACGTTGATCGTCCTTTCTTTAATCTACCATTGTTTTCTGGTACTACAGCCGCCTCTGTATCATCACATCAACAGCTCTCTGCGAGACTACCGACTTTCTTTGGCTTGAATTGCCCCCCTCCCCAAAGCACAATTTCTCTGTCAGTACCCGGTGGCACTCCCCTCTCCGCCAAATTGACCCTTACTTAGACAACCCCACTCTCACCCCCCCAAGCTACAACCATGGTGTCCAGAAAGTTGATGGGTGTCTGGGCCGTCCTTGATTTCCTTCTCCTGGCTGCAGGCGCAGTCACTATCGCACTCTCACTCGTATGGCGGGCTCCAAACCTACTCTTGAATATGGTTCTCTCCCCGGCTGATTTAACCGGTGTGTTCGCACAAAGCATGTTTAACCATGTTCCACTCTGACCCCCACTAGCTGGGATGGTACTGGGCGTCGCCCTTTTAATCACATTTGTGTTATCCGTCGGTGCTATCGTACAGAAGAACCATGTCACCATCGGTCTTGTCATTCTAAACTACGTCCTACTGATAGATGCTATCGGGATTGTTATCATTGGCACATTCGTCTGGTTCTTCACTCTAAAGGAACGCGCAAATTTCCACGAGCTATGGGTAGCTGCCACACCTCAGACTCGCCTGAGCTTACAGGACCAGGTATTTTTTTGGCTTATTCATTATACCTCCACTAACTACTCCCAAGCTCAAATGCTGTGGATACTTCGCTGGCAATGACACCGCCGAAATTGGGGGCGCTTTTTGTCAGACTCAGGACTTTGTCAACAACCTAAACCCCAATGTAACCACTAATTTCTGCGTGACCCCCATCACCAACTTTGCAGACATGACCCTCAACAATGTCTTCACGTATGTCCTTGGTTTTCCTTGTTCTTGTCTAATTATATACTCACATTTTTTGGTTTCCATAGGACCGTGAGATTCTTGATCTCCATGGATCCATACACATGCTTAACCCCCTTATAGGTGTACGGCTTTATGGCTGTCATTCTTTGCCTGTTACTTGCTTCACTATGCGTGATCAAGAAGGTTTGTTTCATCTGATATCCCCAGGAGATACCCAACTCATTTCATCCCCCCGCCAGAGACAAGAAGATGAACGGTTCAAGAAGATTGACGCAAAGCGTGGGGGGAGGGGCTTTGTCTGAGACTGCCCCCCCTCCAAGGCAACCAGACATCCCACCCAAAACTTGGTGCCCGCCCCTTCACCCGCCCTCATTCGATCTCAGTGTCAATATCCTGTTTTTTCTTCTCCCTTCTTGTGGCCATGGTTGCCCGCTTTTCCGCTTCTATCTCCCGCTTTCCAAATGTTCTGTTACCNNNNCCCCCCCCCCTGTGCTGACGGGATCTTTACAAGTTACATGTACATACCGTGCGCTTGCCGCTCTTTAACTCCTCGTACTGGATGGAAAAACAATGAAACTGAAATAATAGATGCATGTAGAACAACCATTGAATGATCAGGAACCAATTTGTCTCTTGTGCACAGACGGTGATGGAGACGATGGGAACCAGTTGTTATCATAACCAGATATAGATACAAATACACTGGTGATATACCACAAGCCGGGTTATATAGAGGTGCACGATGCAGCGGGGCCGAGGTCTCGGGAGGCTAGACCCCTGACCACACGAGGGCCCGGGGCGGCACCGTAGAAAGGGGCGGTAGTCATATGCAGACGAAGCCCGGGGACGGACTGGAGTGTAGGAAAGGTATCATAGCACCAATGGGAAGGACCAAGGCAGGGGCGATGCAGGGGGATTTACATATGAAGTGGGGGTCCGGACGAATGATGGGTGCTGGCTGGCCTGATCCACAGCGTAGTGGACTCATAAGGATGGATGGTGGAGAGGGGCGAGGAACTCAAAGACGACTCGTTTTTCCCCCTTCTGGATAATCCTACCAGAGCATCGGGTGGAGGCCTCCGCTTGGGGTTGGTCCGAAGACTTTCGGCAAATAATCCTTAAGCCAACGCAGAAGGTGGCTTGTCGTTGGCCGAGGAAGCTGTCTGAACAAAATCAGGTTTCGATTGAGATCTAGTGGGGTGCTGCTAACATCCTGAATGCCCCGATCAGACACCAAGATTAAAGGCGCCGACTGAGTAGCTGATCAAGCCCTTGAGATGGGTTGATGTTGGTGGTAAGGGTCACTCAGGACGGCAATTGACAATCCAAGGTAGATAAGTGAGACGGCGCAGACAGACCTCGCCATAGATTCAGAGAGGGAATATCACAAATTCTGATGTTGCGGATGGCCGAGGTGACTCGGATGCTTGAAGGGGAAGCTCGAGCCCTCGCTCTGGTGATGGCCAAGTTCTTGAAGTGGTGCTGTGCCTGGAACGAGGTTAATCCTCTATAAACATGGAATGGCCCATTGAGGGAAAGGCGGGACCCTCATGACCGACTGCCAAATAACCGTTGGACCGAAGAACTGCAATTATCTGAGGTAACCTAGTATGAGAGCCTTGTTGACCTTCAGAGCAGCGAAGATATGAGACGATAAATAATGTCTGTCTTTTGGACAATCTACGCAGCAGGAGATATAGACCATGTTGGCGAGGACTGGGCTAGATAGAATGAACATGAATTGAAAGATCGTATTTCGATGTTCAATTGAAAATGAGAATGATAGACGAACTCGGAGAAATTGGAATCGCAAGACAAGCGCATTTCACGTGACTGATATTTTCCCGCGAAAACTTGAACGGCTTGGGATCCAGGGATACAGCCTGTTACAGTAACATATTGACTCCCTTGAACTTCTGCCAGTGGTAACCTGGTGATTTGATGACATGCCCAAGGTCCGGAGGCGCAAAGAGCCCATAACCTGTGTCAGGGCTGCTCATTCAACATCTTCAAGTACCCCTCAGTCAAGTCGAACAGTCATCCGCCAATTTCATGTGCTCTTGAAGCGGAAGGTGCAGCTACAGCACCACCAGACCGATGGTACTGCTCTTGCAAAAGTGGAGGAGGAGATTGCTAGAATCGGTGGCTTGGAGTTGTATCAGCGGATGTCTGCGGTTGGACAAGGGAGTGATCGTGGAGGCGGTAGCGAGAGGGTGCTGATTGCATGGCTCAAGGAAATGGGGATGTCAAATTCGAGAGAGGACAAGCTGCGGTATGCAGTGTTGTGATCGATGTATGTCAGGACTCACTTAGGCCTAGGCTGCTCGAGGTCGGGGCACTGAAGCACGATAATTACGCATCCTGTGCACTCTGGATCGCAGCGACACCGATGGATTTGCGGTCTCGTCACCCCTCAATTTTAGAACAAGATTTTCTCCTTATGGACGAAGGGGAACATCACGAGAAGTGGGATCTCATCAGCCTGAGTCTCGTCTTGAATTTCGTCCCCAAGCCGACAGACCGAGGCCGAATGTTACGGTGTGCGCATGGGATGATTGCTCCCAAAGGTCACCTCTTTCTAGCCGTATGTTGGGGTTTCCTCCGCACATCATCTTTAAACAGTTCCTTCCAGCTACCCCTGCCTTGCGTCCTAAATTCTCGATACCTGACTCTCGAACACCTCAGAACCCTGATGATGGCCATAGGTTTTGCACAAATCAAAGAGCGGTGGAGGCAGGGTGGTAAAATGATTTATTGGCTTTTTCAGAAGCAGGAGCTGAGCAGGGCTCCGTCCCAATCTTTTGGCAAAAAGTCTGTTCTCAAACAAGGCAATCGCAATAATTTCTCAATTCTCCTTTAATCACCCATTATGCCCACACACATCGCGCCTCACACCCAGTCGATCATCCCACTATTTTCATCCACGGTCAGCCCCCAGAACCTTCCTCCGACTTTCGACCCCATTAAACCCGTCCTGGACCTGAGTATGCATCGTTCTTCGACAATGCACGAAACAACACAAAACACCACGAGTTGGTGACAGCTTTCAAATAGGGAGGTGCAAGCACACGCAAAAATACCACCTGCCTCATGTCTCCCTCAATGATACATAAACCTACAGTCATATTCCTATCACGATTCAGGGTGTCGCCAATCAAAACCAAGTGCATCATTCCAAAATGTTGTAAGAATCGCCATGTCATCCATTTTCTAACACTTGAAGGCGATAATACAACTATCATTTTGATTTTTAAGGACATGAGGCTGAATGTGATCCCAAATTATTCCAAGAAGTCTCCAAAATTAACCACAATCCAACGTTTCTACCAAAACATTTACCCCAACTTCGAATTTTCTCCACATATAAAATGGTACTCCAGGTCTTTCACAAGAAATGTACCCCAGAAGCATGAAGCCTTTGCCCATCTTTGTGTGGCTATGGACCATTATCTTCCAGATCGAATTGTCTGGCGCAATAATATTTGAATCGGCCTCGGAACTCCCGTCGTTGGTGCATGATTTCGTGATTATCGGAGGTGGCTATTCGGAGAATAAGTCACCAAATTCTGCTGACTCCACCCCTTTTTCGATACAGCTGGTGCGGCAGGGAATGTGTTGGCCAACAGGCTTACAGAAAATAGGGACATTTCAGTCTTAGTTGTTGAAGCTGGGATTTCGTCCGTGAACAGTTTACGCTACATTCACATCACTCATTCTCTATATCACCAGGAATCAGGATGCACTGCCAACATTCGTACCATTTTTCTGCCTCAAACTCTCAAGTTTGGTAGTCTGAATCATTCACGACTGACCACTCCTTATTTAATTGCACAATCAGATACCATTTACGATTGGAATTTCACAACCACCAAGCAAAGCGGTCTTAACGATCGCATTATCACCTTCCCACGAGGTCGTGTGTTAGGTGGAAGCACGACTATTAGTACGTTGGGTGATAATTACACTTCTGAAAAGTTTGTGACCTCTGACCTTAGACGGGATGTTTTACACACGCGGATCCGCTGATGACTGGAATCGCTATGCAAGCGTCGCGCACGATAACGCATGGTCCTGGAACAATATCCAACGATTTATTCGAAAGGTTTGACTATTCTCCTAATCCAATGGTAAGCTGATTTCGTTTTTCAAGAACGAAAAATGGATTCCTCCCGCGGATCAAAATAATACAACTGGTCAATTTGATCCGGCTTTTCATAGCTCATCCGGAATGAACCCGGTCAGTCTGCCCGGATTCCCCCAATCCACTGACGACCGTATACTTCGAACGACGGAGGATCTCAAAGGAGAATTCCCCTTCAATCTAGACATGAATTCAGGGAACCCCCTTGGTCTTGGTAGTTGGTATTCTCAACCGATTCGAATTGTTGTATTGATTTCCTTTGAGGCTGGCTGCAGGCCACAATCAAAGATGGCAACAGAAGTAGTTCTGCGACGTCATACCTTGGTCCGAAATTCATCAACCGCCCGAACCTCCATGTTCTCCTACATTCACAAGTTACGAGGCTTTTACCGTCCGCAAACTCGAAGAAAGGAAGGCTCTCTTTCTCAACAGCGGAGGTCTCGCCAACTAATGGAGGTGAGTAATAGCACAGCGGCTCAACCTCAAATGCTATATTGGATAAAACAAGGACCCATATTCCGCCTTGTGGCCAAGAAAGAAATTATTTTGTCCGCAGGGACTGTGGGTACCCCCCACATATTACTCAACTCCGGAATAGGGGATGCCAAAGCGCTGGCTCAGGCCGGAATCAAACCGATTCTGAGCCTCTCGGATGTTGGAAAGAATCTTCAGGACCACCCCCGGCTAGTTAGCAATTGGTTTGTGAAACCAAGCAACAACACCAATGATATAATTAACCGCGACCCGGGAGTATTGAATGAACGCCTTCGCCAGTGGAACGCCACTCGAACTGGACCGCTTGTGGATACATACGTGTCTCACTTGGCATTTCTGCGGCTTCCAAAAAACGCAACAATATTTCGACAGGTACAGGACCCGGCCGCTGGGGAATCTACCGCGCATTACGAACTTGGCTTCACAGTGAGGCTTATATTTTATTGGGTCGCATGTCACACATTAAATAGTGATTAGAATGGTTTTGTGGGCGCGACCGTTCCAGCCAATGGAGAATACTTTGGAATCACCACAAGAGTGGTCAGCCCCACTTCCCGTACGTCGTTCGCATAAATGACTATTACATATCCAAACCTTGCTCCGCGATCGGAAAGGCGGTACCATCAGTCTCAATACTAGCCATCCATTGGGACCCCCGCTGATCGACCCAGCCTTCTTGACAACAGATTTTGACATCTCCGCCATGCGTGAGGCTTTGAAAAGTGCCCAGAAGTTTTTGTCTGGCCCGGCATGGGAAGACTATATTATGGAACCATTCGGGGAACTTGCCAACGCAACTGATGAAGCCCATGTGGATCAGTACATCCGCGACCAAAGTGGGACCTCCGCCCATCCAGTTGGGACAGCTCGGATGTCCGCGAGAAAGGCAAGGAATGGTGTAGTCGATCCTGACTTCCGGGTGAAGAGGGTGCATGGTCTCCGGATTGTTGATGCATCCGTCCTAGTAAGCAACAATAACAACCTTGGCTATCGTTGCCCGAGTTCACTGCGGAATTACAGCCATTTGTACCAAGCGGCCACACGCAAACGCCAGTTTACATTTTGGCTGAGATGGCTTCAGAGCTCATCCAAGACTTCTGGTACTGAGCCCCAACACCCAGTGTTTTTGATGGCAATCATAATGTATCTGTATCAAATTCTCCCAACCTAGTTTTAGGCTGAAAGGGAGGGTGTTATGGAATCAGAGCTATTCAACCGGTTCCAGCTTGACACCACCACAATAATCCACTACCTGCTGCAACAAAGTGTGCAAGAGGTCTATTATAGGCACAGTTACATACTCATGGCCCAAAAAAGTAAATTACATTACATTTCTGCCAATAACTTGGGAAGGACACCACGGTTT
>QGOG01004033.1:0-12522 GCA_003313185.1 Collybia sp. MG36 | reverse complement strand
AGGTACGCCCGAGGCCGCCAGCGGTGTCGTAGGCCTTGATAGCGCACTCCCGATTGCCATTGGGGTAGCGGGCCGTGAGCCTCCACTATCACTGCTCCCGGGGATCAGACGGGATCCGCGTGCTGCTGCGCGTCGGGGGAGTGGAGGCGGGGGTGGAGTAGCGGCTGTTACTGGGGATCCCGGGACGGGAATAGAGTGAACAAGCTTGGTGGGGGTGGCGGGCGCCGGTACTGGAGAGGCGACGCGGGACGGGAGCGCAGGAGTGCCGGGACGGGATTCGGGTAAGGGAACAGAGGAGGGTGAGGTGGGACGGAGTGGAAGGGGGATGGGTGTGTTAGCGTCGACAGTGGCATTGTTACTGGCATCAGCGCTGGCGTCTAATGATGTCTTAGGAGTTGAAATTGCGACTGGAGGCGCAGGGTTACTGGCCGACGCCGGTTGGGCAGTGGCAGCTGGAGGCTCTGCGTTCTCCGGCTGTTTACTAGGTCTCCCTCGAGTTTCGTTTCGTCTTGGCAGAGGCGGGGGAGCCGGATTTGGGGCTGGATTGGAGTTGATGACAATGGGATGCACTGGTGGTGGAGGGGGCAAGGTTTTTTGCGTTTGCGCCTTCTTTTTCTCCTTATCTCCATCACTCCAACTAGCAGCTCTCTCGCCGAGCGCGCTCGCCATACCCCACAGCCCACGCCTCCTTGGCGGCACGGGCGGCTTCTCGCCCCCGCTCTGCAGAACTGGGGCAGTCGGTGGGGGAGGGAGTTTGGGGATATGTTCCTCCCACACCTTGTCCACAATCCCTGTGCGAACGAAAGCCCACAACGTGCACGTGGCGCGCAAACGCATGAGGCACCAGCCGTCAGAGCAGAGGGGATACGCAGTGGCCGGTTGAGCGGATTGGGGGGTTAGCTGATGGGGGTGATGCTGATGCTGGGGGTGTTGGGGCGGTTGAGCCGAAACAGCAAAGGAAGATGTTGACATCGGCAGCGTGGGGATGGGTATGGCGGAGATGGCTGGGGCTGGTGCCGAAGCCAGTCGGAAAATATGGACTTGCTGCGGGTGTGGTTGTGTTGGTGGGAGTGGTTTGGGGCGAGCGGAGGTAAATGGATTATTACTTGATGCTGTAGTGGGAGAGTAGCTGAGGGGCTTTTTGAAGATGGCTGTTGACCATGAGTTGGTTGGCGTATGGTTAACAGAATGAATAGATAGGCGAGAACTGCCAGGTTCACTTGTAGGGAAGATGGGCGCCCCGCAAAGCGCACAGGAGATGTTAGTGTTGCTACTATTGAGACCGGGGATAGTAGAGTAGGCGGGATCATTCAGCAGGGATGCAGATGACACGGGCTCGATGGTTAATTGGCCGTTGTGGATAGCGGAAAGGACGGAGCGGCGGGAGAGCCAATTCAAAGAAGGTGCGAGATCGAGGCGGATGGTAGGTTCCCTGCATGCCATGAACGTGTCAGAGCGTGATCGAGATATTGGGATGAGGCCTTACGAATCTTCGTTGACCAATCGCGCGAGGAATGGTAATGGCAAGAGCGTGGTCATTGCAGGTGGCTGCGCGGCTCCCAAGTGAACAGAGCGCAAATGGGCAATGAAGAGCAAGAACTCTTGATATGGTGCATGAGTGCTCAAAAGCTTTATTGACCGCGTCGGGCTCCCAAAGTTTTGCCTCGCCACCCATTTGCCTTTGCCCATGACGGTTTGCATTTCGAGTACTTTCGTTTCGGAATCCTCTTTTTCGGCCTGCAATGCCTGCATTTGTTGTTGCATACCGCTCACAGCTTCCTCGGCGCTCTTCAATGCAAGCTCTGCTTCTTCTACTTTGCGGTCACTGAGGGCACGAGCATACCGAGCCTCTGCCACCATGGTGTTGGCCTGCCCGAACAGGGTTGCACTGAGGTCGTCGAGGTCCTTCTCTATGTCTGCCCGAGCCGTCTCGGCCTGCCCACGCTGCGCAGCTTCTTCGGTGGCCTTCTCCATCAACCGGGTGAGCTCCGCTGTAACATGGGCCTTTTCGACAAGCAAGCCAGTATTCAACGCGGACAAGTGTTGCGTCCGCTCGAGTTCTAGCTGTGATATCTTGAGTGATGACGCGCGAGTATTTGATGAGGCCATATGAAGGTCGTCCTCAAGGTCGGAGACACGGTCGTACGATTTTACAAGTTTGCTGTTGAGCTGGGTGACCTGAGAAAAGAGATCCTGTATTTGGGACCTCAGCGAGGATATGACCATCTCTTGGGCATCTGAATCAGCGCCATTTGTGAGCCGCCGCGACGGTTTGGGTGGTTCTGGGGTTTTCTCCTGTACGGGGAGAGATTCGGGTTGCTCTTGGTCGTTTTGGGGAGCTGTAGCCATACGGAGGTCAAGGTCGTTGGTAGCGCTTATGTCCAAGCAATAAAGTCGGGTGGCAGTCACGGGTACCCTGATGACAAAGCTCCTTTTCGGGTTCGCCGACGTGTATGATGTCACAACCAACGTGCCATCATGATATGTGCCATGGTGGATTAGTTTCGCATAATATGGTTGGGAACATTATAATGTTTGAATTATGGCTGCTCTTGAAGCAGGTAGTATGTCTATGGGTTATTGCAGCGATAGTGCTGAGCTACTCTAATCAACTTCTCATCAAACCACCTCCAGGAGAGTTTGCATAGTTTGGACATTGTAGGCCCGGAACCTGCCCTTCACCCCTGAGTGCTTGAGCACTGGCAGCTTCACCTTAAAGACTGTTGCCCGTGATGTATCTCGCACCTCATTTCTGGCGAACGGCGCAAGCGACCAAGGGTGGTGCTTGGGCGCCGCCGAGGCAGCATCCGTCTAGTCCCCAAGCCCGTTGCAGCTGGATTGGAAATGTAGATCCAGTAGCAGGGGCGACGCTCGGTACATCTGTTATCGGTCGAATACCAAGTGCTTGGGCACACCAATAGTAATGGGCCGTTCCTCATTATGAAGGTTGGGTGGCTCAACTTTTCCCCTTGTAGCATTCTCCCGACGTGCCACATAGGTTCTGTGTGAATCGGATTTGCTTAGAGACGTTAAACAGGGTTACCGTGTAAGGTATCCGGAGCTACAAGAAACTACCTTCTTATCAAGGGGCCATAAAATGACCCGTCAATTCAAGTCGAGTTTTGGACCAGATTGAATTGGGTTGCCAAGTTACTTCATTGGGTGGCAACACTAAGTAGGGGTGCTCGGGCGGTATACAAGGAACAGTGAACAAGTCAGAAGATTGCGATACAACAGCATGCAATATACACGAATGAGCTCACAACAATTGGTCGTGGCCTAAACCATGAGCCACAACAAGAGTACTTTCACTGTGTCTTTCGTCATTTTGGGATGTCTCATCACCATGATCATCCTAGAACCCTCTGCCGCGACCACGTCCACCGCCTCTGCCACGCCCCCTACCCCCCCTATCTCCAGGGCCACCTCTTCCCCCGCGCCCTCTACCCCTCACATCTTCCTTCTTCCTCCCCTTCGGTTTTGGTGCATCATCTACGAGCAGCGTGTCAAGAGGCAACGCATCAGGGAGCACAAAATATCTGATATTGTTGCCTCGGATCGAGAGCGAGTCAAGCGTAGCGGGATCGCGGTTCCGCATCGTCATCTTCACGGTTTTCAGATGCGTGTTCATCTGCATGTCAACGCCTATACATTATATTTAGCCACCAAAACCCACGACGCGAAATGAAAAGCGGTGGGGACATACCAGTAATGGTTCCATGCACAATCGAGCCATTCTTTAATTCGATAGTGACGGTCTCATTGTTCAATTTCATCAAAAACCTGGGATAATCGTCGAAATCAGCATAGGTTCAAAGTGGTTTTTTTCGCCAAGAGGTTATCTGCTTGATTGACGATGGGTCCAAAATAGGGGGAAAGAGAGATGCAAGGAGCGTTTACCTTACGAGCTTCATGGTGGTCGGAGGCTCCGGTGCGAGTTCGGTAACACAGTGAGCGCGAAGTTGGTGTTGTTGGGACCAAGCTGTCGATCGCGATGAGTTTCAGGACAAGCGTGACAGATACGTGACGTGTGACAATGTCAATATGGGCCGGCTTCGCCCCGGATGCACACAGATGATTACTATTGCTATATTTATCTACCGTGACTCTGACGCTCTCGCGGGTAATCCTAAGACAATAGCCTAACCTGCCATTGAAGTCTCTGATTTCACACGTATTCGGGAGTCTGAGTCCAGACCATTGACCGTTGCAACGTTGAGACGTTACGCCGACGTTGGACCGGGGGTTCATTAAAAATGCCCGTGATGAGCCTGCTATATCGCTATGACTGGGGGCGGCTTTGGGGTATCCGTACCCAAGGCACATTTGCACGAGATACCGATACCGAGCTCGAGACTACTAAAATATAGGGGAGACTAACACCGCGCACCAATTCCAGAGAGAAATCAATTGAATGTAAAGATGAAATTGTGCTACTGCATCCTCAAGCTCAATCCGCACCAGTGGGGTTCGCCTTTCTGTCGGTAGCGTCGTCAACAAATGTAGCTGCTTTTATCCCCTACAGAATATTAAATCAGAACTTGAAGCTCAAGGCATGTTTTCATTAGGTACACATACTTCTGATCGGTTGGTATATGTATCGGAGTTGTTGAGAGAATACGATGGGCCCCAATTGTTGTGTTGCACATCGACGGTCACCTCAATCGGCAACGTAGTAAGATCTTGCCTAGCTTGGCCCTGATTCTTTTGGTGCCAAAGTGTCTTGATGTGAGTCTTCCGATCCATCCACGCTGAGGGGAAACTTGAAGAGCCTAAATCAATCGCCGGCGTAGTAATTCTGCCATCGGCAATACATAGCCGGCTGTTTAATGTAACCATCAAGGTATTTGAATATATTTTCGCCAGAATCAGAGCAGGAGTCGCGTGATAGACGTTGTGAGGAAAAGCAAGGAAAAGGGCTATAGCAATGGTTGCGACCGCCGCTTGGGAGCGAGGTCAGTCTTGCTGAGGAGGTATATCAATGACAAAACCTACCTGTCAAACTCCCGGTCTCAATTGCTAGCCGGATGAGCCTGGAGACGAGGGCTTGGGTTGGCTTGAACTCGGACTTGCTCTTCGATAGCTGAGTAGCGAAATGGCGGCTCAGCCCAGGCTGGCCATCCGAATAATCGATCAGCACTCACACAATAAGTCAGTGAGACTGCGATTACTATGTCGCAGACAGCAGCACCAGTAAGCCAAATCTAGACGAGGAGTTTCAAGGCATAGGACGCGTGTTTCTCGGTTGAATCCATGCTTACGGTGCAGCTGACAAAAGCGTCTGTCTGTAACTTTGACCAAAGACCGAGCTGTAAGCCCTGAACACCTTCAGCAATCCCCGAGCCACCTTGGGTCAATGCGATCTAACACTCGTATGTTAAGGGAAACTGTATAGGGATGCAGACGTCGACATTACCACACAGATTACCGACGCAAGAACTTTGGATTTGGAAAGGGCGAAAATTCGATAGGCGAAGAAAAATTGGACTGCGCCGCTAACTAGGTAGGTGGTGATTAATCCTAAAGCACATTAACATGGATCGACGAACCAATTCCGCTGAGAATGGGTACACTCAATCCTGACAATAGAAGTTTGTCAAGTGCTGCGGCATTTCCATAGTCTACTCCAAACGTCTTGAATGCGTCGTGTGTGACGAGAATGGTCTGAAGGGTTTCAACGATGTATAATCCAAAAACTAGGCGCTTCATCGCTGGGCGATCGCGAGGGAACGCGAGGAAGTACAGGTCTAGACACGGTTGACCGGGTGGAACCTAAGGAGAAACATTACAGTCTGGCTTACACACTTGAACGGAAAGGGCGCCATAGAGCCCCCAATTGAAGAGAGATCCTAGAACCTTCGCGAAGAGGTTGTGAGAATGGCCCGCAGGGCTCTGTGATGAAAAACATACCAACGGGCCAGCACTCGAGGTTCCCGCGAATAATGAGTTTCGACCAGATAGCTGCTAGGAATGAATGAATACCTTGCGGCAGTATTCTGGGGGGTTGAACTGTGTGACATGTCGTGTGTCAATCACGAGCAGGCAGGTTATTAAGCAATATTCGGGGAAGGATAGTACTATGGTAGTGCCTGTTCTTCATGGTGATCATGTAATCTGTGATCTGAATCCTGCCAACGACGAGCGGTGTTAGCAAAAGCTGCCAGGATCATTGTTCCGCCATATCGGGTTCAAATGCTTGATGGCGCGTGGGCCGGGCTCGGGCAACTCGTAGCGCTCAAGTTTCACAAAACCACACTACTTCTGACAATCAAGAAAGAAACCGGACATCTATTTACAATTCAATTGACTCTCGGCAGTAGACATCTCATGTGGGCACCATACCTTCATCAATTCACACAAGAATCGATAAGATAGTTTTTTTTTTGCAGAACGACAGAGCGCTGGGTGATAGAAATGTTGGATAACCGGAAACCCAGTACCTCGGCCGTGCATATGACAGCAATGGCCCAAATTGCCGTGGAAACAGACTAGGAAGAAAAGTTCAAAGTCTGGCCAAAGGCCCAGAAAAACGGCATCAGGAAAAACCCAATAGCTACGGCTGTTATGAAGCGCTACATAGACATAATAGCGGCCGTAGCACCGTCAGTCTATGAGTGCTACAAGTCTATGTACGTCTATGTAGACCTATATAGGTCTATGTGATCCTGTAGCGCCCATCGACTCACAACTGCTTTTTCCTGATGGGCGAACAACACTAGCCAGGTTATGAATAGGTCCTCGAAGTTGAAAGCGGCGGTTACGTTGAACATTAACCATTTATGAAACGTTGACGCGTTTGACGTTGAGCCTATGCACTTGGGAGCAATCAGAATAAATTTCCTGTGAAAGACACTGCGAACAAGACCGATGATCCGACATGATCAAGACTCGATTGAGGTGTTTGTTTATTTACCCAGGCCATTGTGGTATATTGATACATCATGCATCACCTGCCTACAACGGTAGAATATAACTCTGATACATCGTTGGCTGTTGTGGCCACTGGGGCTGGTGCAGGCCACCCCCATTCGGATACGTTTTTGTCCAATTGCATCGAGAAACTCGATCTCCACCGTCTATTACAATCAATCATTCCCATCCATAATTAATGGCCGAGGCTCGCCGCACCCTCAGCCTTCAGGCTCCGTTGATCATTTGATACTGTAAGGGCTTGTTCGGGAACAAACACGACGAAGGTACAATGACTCCAAAGGTATAATGCTCGAAGAAGGGGCTGCAACCTTCTGGTATGCCTGCGTTATACAACTATCAACCCGCCACATAAGAGATTTGGAGCACTATAATGTCACAACTATGCCTGAGTCCCTTTTGCATATTTGGCAAGCATACAGATATCATCAGAATAGAATATATGTGGTTGAACGGATTTTTCTTCTTCTCACACAATATTGGGCAAGCCCGACATGTCCATCACAATATAATAGGTCAATCCGGGCCACATTTCCCCCTGTGCTTTCAGCAATGCATAATTTTATCGCGAAACATGACCAGATCTCAAAGAGTCTTTGGATGGTGATATTATCGATCCCCATCCAGGCTCACATGGAGATCTTGGAATTTTGGCAGATGGATTGCTATGGATATGTCGAGCGAGAGGAGCGGAACCGGAGATAATATTAATATTGTGGACGTCAAGCACGCGTTCCGAGTCGTTTTATTTTCGTCTTGGGACACTCCCGGCACTTTGCACAAGATCACTTTATTTGTTGGAGGTTGCTGGGCTGGGTTAATGCCAGTGGCACCTGAGTCAAAAAAAATTATATCACAATAAAATACCTTACCACGCGGCGGTTTTCGTCGAAACTATCACTCCATCACCTGGTTAGTCACCAGTAGTAGCCAGCCCTGAAACAACGGAAGACGAATCGTTTCGTATATGATTATGTCAGTAAATGATCATCACAGTGATAACGTAGTGTCGGTGGGTGGACGGCGGGCGAACTCTTGAGGCAGACTCGCTGCGCAAAGATAGTTACTATTGCCGCATATATCATGACTCTATCTTGATTTTTTTCTTTTCGAGTTGAACTGGACTTGAAATTGCGCAAAATCACTTGTATTCAACACAACTGAGACTTGGACAAAAGAGCCTACCCAAACAGCAGCCTGAGTGCCTTCTGCATATGTACTTGAATCATATTGACTCGGAGCTGTTTGCCCGATTACTGCGTGTTTTTGATGAGATCGGCGGCTTTCTCAGCCAAGGCATAAACAGTACTGCGAGGTGGTAATTATATCAGTCGATGGAACCCGGAGAGTCTAAATATTACCTTTGTATATGACAAGATATTTGCATAGGAAGGATAGATGCATCAACCACCCTCAAATTCTTTGTTCCATAAACAACGAGGTTGCTGTCGACGACGCCCCCATCGGCCCTTGGGAGCATGCTTGAAGTACCCAGAGGATGCCACGTCGACCTATAAATGTTATAAGATAGAGTCACATGCCAGGAGGGATTCCACGGACGCAACTAACAAATCATCGGTCAAGGTTCAGTTGAGGCATCTGTGTAAGTGCGTACCATATTTCCGGACCCAGTGTTTGATGTCGTCATCACTCGTAACTTCAGGGCCAGGTTGCGCGAATTTGGTGTGACATCCCTTGAGGCCCCCCGTCATCATGATCTTTTGCGCAAATTTGACCCCGTGAGCTATCATTTCCAAATCCACTGAGTGGATTGGGTGAAGGGAGTTAGCAATTTTGTATTTTTCGAAAAAACAATTACCAGGGTTGCCGAGGTAGTTTGGGTCGATTGCGGGATGGATAAATGGATTCGCGGAAGTGATGTGAACTGAGCCTCGAGAAATTGGGTGTTGAAGAATCAAGACGATTGAATGATAATGCGTTCCGGGATTAGGGAATAATTCTCCGGGCTGGCCAATCGGCAGCCAAGCTGGCATCTGTATCAACCTGAACGTGTGTAAGTGATGGTCATAGTATAGATACTCATTATTGGGAGGGGTGGGGTACGTACTCGAGCTGAGCTTGATCGGGGTCGTCGAACCACCGATTTTGCAGTGACAGCTGTTTTGAGAGAGCTGAATCCGACTGAGCTTTCACTATCTCTTCCATACTATGCTTCAGGCTTGTCCGAGCTTCGTTATCAACATATCGATCAAGTGGAACCATAGCAAGTCCCGAATGCACCGAGCTGAAGATGCCCTCCTTCTTTGTGCTGTTGTTGGATTAAGGAGGAGCGTAAGCTGGAGGAAATTGGTACAAGCAAGGGCCCGTACTAAAGCGCAGTTTGCTCCCGCAGCACATTGGGATCGCCGAGAATTTCCCATGTTTGAGTATCCGATGTCACCTCCCGGGTGACGGGAAGGTATGGATGGTCCTAATGAAACACTTCAAGTTGAAATAATCACTGTTTACAATTTGCTAACCTCTACATGCCAATGCGTACGCGTCAAAATTAGATCCCAGGAGAGGCAGCACCACTTACGGAGGTTTTCACCAACACCCGGAAGGTCGACAACGGTCTCGATGGAGAATTTTTCTAAAATTTTGGGGTTACCTATGCCGGACAGTTCGAGAAGTTGAGGGGTTTGTAGTGAACCTATCGTGGCTTCAGCGATGCCTACTGAGAATCTGAAGAAAACCCACCAGCGCAGAGAATAACTTCTCGCTGAGCTTTCACAAGCAATAATTGATTCTCGTGTTGAAATTCAACTGCTGTAGCAACGATCATTCCTAGCTGTGTCGACGTCACAACCTTGGTAACTTGTGCGCCCGTCAAGACATGTAGGTTTGGTCTATCCTTATTGGGTTCAAAGAACGCCTGTGAGATCCGGATGTAAGAAATGGTCGGGCCCATGTATCTTCGGTAACCTACAGTCACAGAGTAGCTTCGGGTGGCCGAATTCGAATCTATACTTGTTGTCGATACGTATCTCCCTACATTGTACCCATTTTGCTATTGAAAATAGAGATAAGACTTTCGTGTGGGAGACTAGATCGAAATTTGACGGACCGCATCGAGATTTGGCTGGAGACCTAACGTACCCAGCGCTTGCATGAACGGCTCGTGCAAATCAGCATACCATACGGGATAACTCGTGCGGAGAGGCCCATTGGTCCCGTGGGAGTCTGGGTCTGGCCGAATTTCGTACCTCTCAGCAATTGCGGGTGGCGGCATTGTTAGATTTTCAGACTGATAGAACCGGTGTCAATTGGATATAGAAGGAGCTGAATGGTGATATGCCTTTTTGAAATATGGGAGGAGGCTGTCCCAATTCCATCCCGGGTTCCCCAATGCCTCGAGCGCTATGGAGGTACGTGAATGGCTGGGGGGGTACGAATGCACTACTTAGACGAACCATCATATTCGTCTTTTGTTGCTCTACATGAGATAAAATGAGTCCTGGCTTAGAAAATCCGCCTCATCTATACGTACCGAGAGAGGGACATAAAATTCAGCTGTGGTAGGGATGAGTGCTATTGGTCCCATAGGTTAGGTAAATCCTACCGCGGATGATCCGCCAAGGACCTTGCCTCTGGACCAGACGTGAGGCGGAGTTTTGGAGATGCTAGTGGTATCATCATACCTTGGCTGAAAGACAGTTCGATTGTATATTCCCCGTTGGGGGACGGTGTGAAACATCCAATCAACGTCGGGGTTGCCCATGGTTCGACCGAAGTAGCCTGAGGGTCGTAAAATATCGAGCTCAGATATGGATCATGGTTGACACGGTTACATACCTGGTACATTGATTTCAGGCATGTCGGGGATATACCTACCGGCCTCAAGAACCCCAACACTGATATCTGGATTTTCGGAGAGTCTTTCTGCACGTCATCCACTGCAGCGCGAGTAGGATACTAGGGATACGCACCGGGCAGCGAGGGTCAGCCCCGCAAGGCCACCTCCAACAACGACATAGTCAAATGAGATAGCAGAAAAAGCGTGAGCGTCAGAATGTAGCATCTTTGAATTGGTGAAGCAGGGTCTCAAGCCCCGAGCTTATATAGTGTATTCCATGCTGAGGTCAAGCCAGCAGTATGATGGATGGTATCGGCCAGACCTCCCAACTTGAGCGGCGTCTGGGAATAGGTGATACTGGTTTACCCGTAAAGTGGTCCATCATTGACTAGTCCTCCAACTCAGGTTGGGCACAATCTTAGTAGCCGTCGATTGACAAGCATGTTTTTTGCGCTCACCTGAGATGTATTCTGGGACTACCCCCATTCAAAACATCGTTTTTCCGAATATATACATGCTTTCCTGCCTACCCATATCCTAAGCTTGTCGTGAAAGCCACCGGGAGATCAATTTTGAACTAGCTGGAGGGCTCTCACGCACATGTAGGATGCTGAATCGTGTCTCGGTCCTCGGTCATTCCAAACGGAGAAAGAAACACCGCCCGTTCCAGGAATTGTGTTTCCACAAGCAGAGCTGGAAGATACCCTGGCAGGGAAGATGGTCGTGATCCAGAACAGCTTAGTCGCTTGTGACTCGCCACGCTAGGGTTCGTTGGGTTCCGTGGCTGTAATGCGAATGCACCGCATCCGACCTCCACCAGTGCCCGTATGAATATGAATGTTTATTGATGAGATAGTTTGCCTGTACTATACCTGGGGAATCTCATCGTGAAAAGAGAGCATAAAAGCGGATGACTGGAATTCACTCTTCCCAAAGCCTGGAACAATAGCAGAGGGAAGTGGTATGGATATGTGAATTCTGATCAGAACAACTGCCATGCTTGTTGAAGGCTGACCATCATGAGAATTAAGTGACCGAACACCGATTGATTTACGAATTAGGTTACCGAAACCGAGATCATCCTACTAGTCATTGGTGAAAGTAGGTGCATCAACATCATGATAGATGGCTGCCTGGAAGAACCGTACCCTTGGTTCAAAATTCAAACTAGTGCTAGCGTGAATCAAGGTCCGCGCACAGCGGCTGCGGTCGAAGCATGGGAGCTCAAGTTATCAGTGTGGTAGAGGTCTCCGACTCGGAGTCGTGGGTATGAGGCGCACATAATGAGCCGGATTAGTCATCTCTGCGACATAGGCGCCGTGGCATTGTTTGGTACTCTGGTGTAGACTGCAGGTTCAAACAACAGGTTGTCCGGCCCTTTGAACACAAACCTAAGGCTGACACCCAAGTCTTTCAAGGTTCTTCAATTGCAGCCAATTTGCGAGTACCAACATTCCTATGACAAAGACCTTGTCCAGATCAGTACTGTGGGTGACTTCAAGCACTTATCATTCCTCAAGGGTATTCAAAGGATGTCCGAGACTCCAAGTCTAGAACCCCCGACTTGCACTGATGTTTGATGGGAGTCACTTCAAAATACCCGTGATGAGCCTGTCAAATGCCTATGGCCTAGAGACGGCTTTGGAACGTCGACACCCGCACTAGTGGAAGTCTGATGGCCCAGCGAATATGGTACTAGTGATCCATATTTCAAACAGATATATTGTTGAATGTCACTGAGGAAAATAGAAGCAGTGAAATCCACCTGTCTCTGAGTGGAAGTCCCATTTCACTTG
>QGOG01004025.1:0-35506 GCA_003313185.1 Collybia sp. MG36 | reverse complement strand
GGAGTCCCTTGCGCAACCACTGCCTAGTATTAGGTACTGTTCAAGGCATTCAAGAACATACGCACGTGTCCTCCGTTTAAGCCACCACCCCGTTTCATTTTTCTGTCCTTGTAGGATGTCCATTAATGACGAGGATCGATTGTCCTGCGCCGGACTGTCCTGGAACATCGCAGCCTTGCGGAGGATGGCGGTAGTCCTGTTCACTGGAGTAACGGGAGGCATCTGCTTGTGGATCGGTATCGGCGTAGGTTTCGACTTGCCCCTGGGCGTGCTGTTCCCATTCCCGGCGGATAGCATGCTGGAAACTGGCTCGTGTCGTGTTTCATCCTCAGGTTCGACCAGCTCCAGCAATCTTTCAGCAGCGCTCTCAGCTTGTTCTGCCCGCGCCCTCAAGGCATCTTCGACAACTGGCTGACTATTGCCCATATCAGCTATCGAGTCGGAAGAGAGAGCGTTAGAGACACCGGGCTTGGAGTCATTGGAAGTTGGTGAGTCAAGGTGGGATCGGGAGGTGGGCATCTTTGGAGGATACTTTTCGAACGGGGTAGAGAATGATATTAGATTCACCGAGCTGTCATTATCAGAGTCGCTGTCCCCATCCGGGATGGGCACAGCTTGTGCCAGGAGGAGGGATTCGTCCGACCCGTTTGCATCTGAGAACATTGTTAATTCACGAGGTACCACTACAGGCTTGTTCCTGTCCGCCCTCCGGGGGGTCGGGGAAGTGTGTTCATCAGAAGAAGGCGATGCGGGTAGAGCTGTTTGCAGAGCTTTGCGTATAGTAGAGGTACGGTTGGGTGACCCACCAACGACCAGAGGTGATGAGATACGTCGACGGAAAGTGGACTGTTCAGGTGAAGGGGGGGATGGAGAGGCCGTACGAGTGGAGCTTCCAGATGGAGTTCTGGTGTGCTTGGGGGGTACGGTCGGTGTCCCCGGAACCCGAGCCGGCCCAGATAGTACCCGCGATCGAGTCGAGGGAGGAGACGTCGACATTCGGAGGGGAGACGCTGGCCGTGTGAAAGAATTTCTTGGCGATGTGGTGGGGGAAGTTGGCTGGCGGGCAGGAGTCGCATGAGAGGCAGACGTAGCCTGATGGCGAAGTGTTGGTGGAGCAGTGGCAATTGCCTTGGCTTTTGCGCGGCTTGCGGCGATGGCGGCAGCGACACTCGTCTTTTTGATATTCTTTGGTGTCGTCGGAGGTAGTACTGCTACAAGGTCCGGGTTCGGGCAGGCCTTTTCCAGCTGCTTTCGGGCGACTGCATCAAGTGTTTCTAATATGACCAGACCGCGATTGCGCCAGATTTCCTCAAAAATCCAGAATAGCACTCGAGCATTTTCGCGTACGGCGGGGTTTGGATCAGCAAGAGCTCTTTTCAGCGATTTTTCCAGCGTCTCAAGACCGTTTGATGACTCGATCGTGGACTTGGCCCGGCGCCCGTGGATCTCAAGGTAGTGTTTGAGATGTCCAACAACAAATGCGCGGGCTTGAACCGTCTTCTCCTGAAGTGTTTGCCACAGTAATGGCAGAATAATTCGGGCCGGCGTCGTGGTATATGTAATTATAGCGGAAACAGAGGCTTGAGATTGTTGTGCAGCAATTTTCTTCGTGAATCCTGCCATCTTCAAAAGGTTGGTTAAGAGGGTGTCGCAAAATGGATCGAGGCTGGGGCCCAGAGCAATCGCCAACTCAGAATAAAGTGAGCAAGTATTCGCGGACACTGTCGTGCGGAGACTGGCGAGCTAATGAAAAGTGGTGAGTAGCTTTCACACGATTTGCAAGTGTAGTCTTACGGCTTTCAGAGACCATTGCATGAACCCTTCTTTGAGGGATACCAAAAAAGTCTCCGTGTAGCGCAGATGTACGTCGCCTTTCAACATGCCACGTACTCGGTTAACGCCTCTTTCGCGGGCGGCCCAATTGTGTTCAGTCTCTCTTCCCTGAAAGTGTTTGAGTAAAAGCTTTTGGTGCAAGTTGAGATACTCTCACCTCAAAAGGTTTGAACATAGCAGCAAATTCGTTCTCCAAGTCTTTACTTGATGCAATCTATCCAACATTCAGTGATGCTCTAACCCGAGCCAAGAACGCACTTACAAAAACTGACTGAATGTCAGCACTCTCGTTTGTAGGGGTTACGGGAGTAGGAGACACCATGGCCGCACGACTGACGGGCCGGGATATTTCTCGCACATTACCCTGACTCACTGTCCTTGCAATACCCCCACCTGATGTACCTACCGTTGGTCGACGATTCTGGAGTGCGAGGCTGGGGGGGATGTATTCCTTCAATTTTGAACTGCTGGCATCACCGTTTTCGGATCCGTCCCGACTGGGGGGCCCACTACTGAATGAACCACCTCCCAGAAGTTTGGAAAGGACTCCATCAACAATCGTTTTGCGGACGCCTTTTTTGATCAGCTCCTTCTTCAGGTCGGCGCGTGCTGCATCGGTCACAGCTGGGCCCGAGAACAGTTCAACAACTGATTGGCGCGCACAATCACGAACATGTGCGTCGGTGTCTTCAAGAGAGTCCACCAGCAAGGATAGAAAAGGCCGAATCGGAAATTGGTGGTGCGCGCGTCGAATATGGACAAGAGTCAAAATAGACTGAAGCTAAAATCGGTGCCAGTGTCGTGAATTGTGCAGTATGGGGCATACCTGTTCTTTGACTTTCCATACTTTGCTCGCTAGTCCGCCTTCTCTGAGGAAACGTTCGAATATCATGAGGGGTGTCTCGACGCCTTTTCCATCGCGAGAGCGTGTAGATAAAGAACTTGATGTTCCCGCACGAAAGGCATATCCACCGAGAATAACCAGTGCCTCGCGTGCCTTTAATTGAACTTTCTCTTTGTCTCCCAATCGCTCAATAACACCCCCAGCAGGAAGGAAGGCTATCAACAGATGACGGAGGGTAACAACATCTATCATTCCAGAGGGGGCAACAGATGATGTTGATGATGTTAATGAGGCTGAACCACTGGGAGATTGACCATATTGTACGGAACGCGACAAAAGAAGAGGCAATAGTGGTGGGATAGCGGAAAGAGTGGCTGTCGTTAGGTGTTGATTCGAGGTTCGCAAACACGCTTTCAATGTGCTGATGAGGGCATCGGAGTCGTGAATCTATATGTACCCTCCAGCCTCCATGTCTTTTTTTTGTGATATAATGACCATACCTCAATGCCAAATTCGAAGGCAGCCTGTAATTTCGTAAGGGCATCCACCTTCACGTCGATGTCTGGCCTTCGAGGTCAGTCAAGAATTGAACAAGTGCGATGGTTAACCAACCATTATTCTTGCATTGAACGATGAGTTTCTCGAGCTTCAAATCATCCGAGTCCATGATGAACGTGAGCAAAGGTAGGAATACCGCACTTGAAAGTCTGGAGAGGCCAATATGGAGAAGCCACCCACAAGAAGTTCGCGTCAGTAGTGATGCGACAAATCTCGATCACATTTACAACATGCATGTCAACAATCCAACAAAAGCGCCTCAAGGCCTCAATATTCATATGAATTGTCATGTTTCACTTCACATGGTCACCAATTCATCTTCTTACTACGGAATATCAAGCTGTCTTATCCGAGTGCCCCAGTGACTTCCCTGGTTGCAGCTCATCACGCACACGCTGCTTCTGTAGTGACCCCCCGCGTCAGCTTAAATATGATGTACGGGGTTATGACACTGACCAAAGCCTTGAGCTCTGGGAAGCCCCCTTCTATTTTCCTGTCCCATACAAGCACAGGGTCTGAGTCAAAGTTCACAGAGACCCAAACGCGGAAACGCCCAGCAGTTTCTTCGGTGTTTCGCGGGTAAAGGGAGATACAAGCTATCGTCGGTGGGGGAAAGGTAAGGAATAGTTCGGTCTGGACCCATGTTGCCCGGTGCAACCTATGATATGCTTAGCTCTCCGAGCATCTTCATCTCTTGCTCTAATTCTTACCAACGGCACTGATGTCCAAGTCATCGTCAACCGCAGCCTACAGAGTCATTCAACAGTACCTACTCGGTCACAGAATTCAATAGTAACAGTTGGACCAGATAGCGGGGGCGGAAATACAAAAGCGGAGGCATCTAGCAGATCGCCAGCTCGGCTGGGTGTCGGTTGGGATTCTGTGGTGGCCATCGTGAAGATGGAGATGAGGTTGGATTGAGAGATAAGATAAGATGCACCATGACGTATATTAGTGGACGCGTTATTTGGTTGCGATGTATCCGAGTCCACCTTCATTCAAGCATCTCTAGTCTCGACAAGAATCATTACCAAACATCACATTTCGCATGAAACATAGCCATGGAATTGCCATCTGAAAATCATGAATCAGCCAAAACCCAATGGACAGTACACAGTAAGAATAGCCATGATTTTCGTGGGGCCTGCTGACTCGGCTGTTAAAAAGTTGAAGTACGGTTACAATCAAGAGCCTCAGCACGCTTTGAAACTATTCGAAACCTTGTAGATAACTACCTCCACTCATACGACCGCATCGGCCTACCATCAACACTCGATGGATGGCAGGATGTTCCGCAACTCGCGTCCGCTGTTGATCAAATCGTCGCATCTGAATCCTCCTGCCCTTTTCAGTCTCTCCCAGTCGACGAAATGGCCCTCCAGATACACGTATATCAGCCCTCGGATTCAGATTCTTTCGAGGAATTCTCTAATAGTTCCGGCGCCCGAGATGATGACGATGACACGATGGCAGCTAGCGTATGCGAGCTCCCGAACCGGGGGTGGGAGGGCCTATGGGATTCGTTGATATATGCGGACAATATCAAGATGAAATTACTGGATTACATCCATGCTACCCTCATTTTGAGCGATGCGAATGTTAATTGTGAGATCATTGATTTTTCTCGTTTGAAGTGATATTGAAATCCCAATAGTCAACCTAGTTTCATGGAATCGCGTAGTATTACTTCATGGACCCCCCGGGACAGGAAAGACGTCATTGTGCCGCGCACTCGCGCAGAAATTGTCAATACGGCTATCACATCGGTACAGAACATTCAGCGGTTTCCGCTGCCGGGTGCTGATTGGCCTGGCTCTCCGCAAAGATATACTCATGCCCGACTCCTTGAAGTTAATTCCCACTCTCTTTTCTCGCGTTGGTTCTCCGAATCAGGAAAGCTCGTGCAACGTCTCTTCAATAGTATAACGGACTTGGCCGATGAAGACGACGCATTTCTTGTCGTGTTGATTGGTCTGACCTATTCTTTAACGAGCGTAAATTACCCTGGCTGACGTTCGCATCTTAGATGAGGTTGAATCCTTGACTGCCGCCCGCGCAGGCGCGATGGCTGGCACTGAGCCTTCAGATGGCCTGCGTGTTGGTGCAAATCCGTTCAAATTTAGCTCTGATTAATTGTACGCCAGGTTGTCAACGCATTATTAACTCAATTGGATAAACTCAAACATCGCAAGAATGTGTTGATCATGTCAACCAGTAATCTGGTCAAGGCTATCGGTGAGTGGTATATTGCATTCGAGCGTATGTAACTTGATCCAGACCTCATACAGACACTGCATTTGTTGACCGCGCTGACATTGTCCAATATGTCGATCTCCCCTCCCGGGAGGCAGTATACGAAATTCTTAGAACCTGCCTCTGTGAGATGGTGAGAAAGGGTATAGTTGCAACTTTTGTATGTTGCCTTGACCGTTTTGTCCCTTGAACACTACTGATTACCTGAAGAACATCCCAACCCTCAAAGAAGCCCAACTTTATGAAATAACTACGAAATCTGGGTTAGTCTCAACGAACATAATCAAAGCACAGACCCTCCAAGATCAATCAAAGGCTGTCGCATTGCGATTATTTTCCCTGGCCGCTCAATGCAGAGTTGGTCCTCTTCACATGCTTACATCCTCTCTAAATTTGAACCAGGTGCAGGGTATGTCTGGGCGCGCCCTCCGGCGGTTACCTGTGCTGGCACTTGCACGCTATATTGGGATTGGCACTCGGCCCGCCCCCACCCCAAAGAGCTCTGCCAACCAAGGGACGCCAAAATCGTCAAAGCAGAATGATAAAATGAGCGTTGTTGCGGCAGATGTTGACATCTGGCTCGAGGGAATGGAAAAAGTTGTCAAAGATCAATCCAAGGAGCTTGAAAAATTGGTATAATAAATGTGTAATCGAGATGCGTATATGCGGACTATCACTCAATTTTAACTTTTAAGTAAACAGAAACCTGCCCTGTCTCCGTACTCCGTATGCCCTAACACGCGAGTTACCCCTATTGTTCCATGTATTTAGCAAGTGTCCTCCGTCGTTGGGCAAGTGCTTCAAGCCTCACAGCCATGGTTCTCAATTCCCCTGCCTTCGCTTCTTCGCGCAGGGCCTTGTGTAAAAGCTGGGCGATAAATCCTGCCTCAAATGAATCAGCCACTACAGTCTGCCTTTGGGCAGAATTGAACAGTGGGGGTGGTGGGAAGGCAATAACGTATATTTCCCTGCTATCGTGGGGTGTGTCGTTGACGCCTTGTAATTCATTGATCACCGTCCGGAACTTGCGGAGGACGCGTGGGGAAACGAGGGAGCCGCAGTGCCCAAAAGCGCGCCCAGTCCCCGCAGCGTTCATATCCTGCTCGAACTCTGTAACTCGGAGGGCGTGCCTTGCACTAGAGATTCCTGCATGGTAGGCTGAGTTTGTTGTAAATGGGTCACACGTTGGGCGAGGAGGGGATTCCGTAACCAAGTCCTCGGCGGTGGAATCAGAGAAGCTTCTAGGATCAACAGTGGGGAGTATTTTGGACGGAGACAGATCTACAGTAGGCGGTGGGGTCAGCGGGTAGAAAGGATATCCAACTGCTCGGTCTTTGTGCTGTCCGTCGAGGGATTGCTCGGTGGGTGCAAGAGAGAGCTCCACGGGTACGTTTTCATAGCTCGGATCAGATTCTGGGAGCCAAGGCGGAGGCGATCGCAAGAGGTAGCGGAGGGTATCTGGGCTAAGTCTTGGGAATTCTCTCAGCCTAATGGGTGTTGAGAGGAAGGGATGCTCTGGACGCTGTTTCACAGGAGGTATTCCAGAAACACCCATACCACTCGCCTCACGCAGAGTACTATCAGTGGGAGATGCATACCGGCTGGCGCTAGAGATAGGTTTAGTGAGCTCTTTTGGAAAGCCCGCCCCGAGGTCAAAAGCCTGCGAAAGTGATTTGATAGTGGATTCGTCCTGAGAAATCTCGCAAGGCAGGTTTGGTGAATAGCAGCCGAGATCAGGCTCAGGTATACATATCGAGGATACACAGGAGGACAATAGCCCAAGTCCATTTCTCGGAGGTATATTCACCCGTTGTACTGGATAGAAACCATTCGCGGAGGTTTGCAGAGGCACCTGAGAAGCCATGGGTTGAGTAAGAGTGGACGAAGGCTCGAACGTTTGAATTTGAGGTTTAGTCGTGTTGGGATAATAAATAATCATCTGAGAATCCAAACATACAACAACGCAGGCGAGCCAAAGCTTTACTCAACGAAATCCAGAAGGCCATACTATTGAGAACCGGTTAGGTGAATATAATGACACGGAATGTATGTCTCATCTTCCCCAATAGGGCGACGCTGATGTGGGATGGATATCTGGATTCTGGTGTGGCAAGAGTGACTTGGGAACAAAGAGTGAAGTTGTCTCCAAATGGCCACCAAGGTGAATTATTAGCAAGGAAAGGTAAGCCTGAGATTCTTCTCCAAGAGACAAATGTCAATGCATATGCAAGAAGCTGAAGCTTGAAGGTCAAAATACAGAGAATGAGTTCTCAGGTGAACGATACGCCGATCAGCGCTCCTTGGCCATGGGGATGGGTGAAATCCTCAACTTCAGTCTCAAGCATTTATATAGCGTTCGGTGAAATCTGCGTCACTATTGCGTTTGATATTTCACTTGGTGTGCTTGTGGCACGCTGGCTGCAGCTAGATGTTATTTGATTTTCCAGTTCCATGGTATTTACCAGCGATCCACTCCCTGATACAGAATCACCAGAGACCTCCCTATCAGGTCAATTACCCGTCCGAAATACGAGGGTGTTCCACAGTATGAGGGAGGAGGTGAAGAAACAGCCTCATTGCGACGCCCCGGGGCGATATATGGTGCGCCGGCTTGGCGCGAAGTCCCCAGGCTAGTGGCCTCGCGGATGGGCTGAAGAAAATGTTAATGAGCGTCATACGGTGCTTGAAGAGAATCTGAATACCTTCTCAACGGTGACTTGGTAGAGTACTGTTGATGGGTGATAAGAACCGTTTCTGGGAAGTGCCACTGGGGCTCCGAAGACCGGAGGAGAATGACCGTTGCGCTGTGAGACTAGTCTGACGCGCGAATGGTGCTCTCTGGACGAGAAAGCGCTTTGAAGTTGTTTCAGAGCCCGCGTGATCGGAGAGGTAACCGTGTCGTGGTTTAAATCGCACTATGTCGCGCCAGGTTTCTCGGGAAATCTTCCGACGGTGGGTTCCATCGGTAAGGAGGTAGACATCTTTGCCAGCCCACACACGTCGACCGAGACGTTCCTTGATTCGTTGTGTCGTCCGCCCGAGAATATTTCCCACGTTCGTGGAAAAGGCTTCAATTTCTTCTACATCACGCTGGAGGACGCGGACATGAAGATCTATGTCAAAGTATTTTGTTGGTTGTATGGGAGGTGGATCAGCGGCATCAAGATTCACGTCGAGCACGGGAGTAACTGTGTAGCTTGGGGGTTTAGGCTGTTCTAGTGTAGGGGATCCAGGAAGCGGAGCCTGTAGTTTCGCCTGCCGCTTGTGTATTCGATTCTGGAACTCGGAATAGAAAGCCAGATCTGCACGCTTCTTGCGTAAAATCCTGGGAATTTTGGTGGCCAGCCACCGCATTAACCCAACGTTTTTATCGCGGTTACTTTCCCCAAATACGGGCATGAGTGTTCCGCGATTGATAGCAAAATGGGGGGCAGGAATTTGATCTAGTGGCTTTTTATGCACCTGTTGTCTTAGTGCTCGATCCGTGGTTCTGTCTAGCGACATTGCCTCAAGGAGGTAATGTCGAGCGAATACGGCGTGTCCCGCTCGTGCGAGATGCCGTAAGAGCATATTGTAGGTCGTGGTATTGGGTGATGCATGAGGGGGTTTGAAATTGGGATTTGAATCAACGGATACACCAAAATCATCTTCATCATCAAATGAAGAAAATAAGTGTTGGCTAGCCTGGGGCAATGGTTGGGTAAGGACTTCAAAGGCTTGCACAAGTCTCGAAATATCGCCAAGTCTTCCGAGCATATCAATCGTGGTATTGAGAGCTGCTGTAGAAAATGGCTGGGGGCGGGGGAGCCCTGGGACAGAACCCTCACCCACACCCAGATCAGAGCTGATTGTTCCAATGCCAAGATATTCCAGTGGTGCGCAATCGGGATTCGAGAGGTCAATACCGTACCCCCACTTCATTAATGACTCAAACCCTTCGCGATCTGATGTTTCCTTGAGTATGCGAATAGTCAAATCGAGGTTTACGGAAGTAAACGGAATGCCGGATGATCGCATGTCATTCATAAGGTAGCCCATCATTCCTCTTGCTTGCGCTATCCGCTGGGCCTGATTGGCAGGCTGGACGGGGAATGTGAGGTGGTGAGCAATTGCCTGCAAACAAAGCCCGAAGGTTTTCGTCCGAGGTTCCAATCCCAGGCCCACCAGCTCTTTGTATACACGCATTGCGCCAGTGTGATGACCCACAGCCGCAAATTGCTCCAGGATGAAATGGTAGTCGTCTAGTGTCGGTTTCATGCCTATCGCGCGTATATTCCGGACAACAGATTGGAAGCGCCCCTCATGGACATGGGGGTCGCCCGACTTGTGACTGATATGTAGGCGGCGTGCAGTTGAGACTCGAAGCTCCGCCGTCGTGGCAGTGCATTTGCGGAGAACATTTTGGTGAAGCTCTAGCGGTAGCTTCTCATACCCAAGGAAATGGAGAAGGCTGGTATAGTGGGACCATACCCGTGACGGATTACCGTCACGAGCAATTGCGTTGTTAAGATCGTTTAGCTTCTGCCTCCTGATAGCTTCACGTGGATTAGATAATGATGGAACAGAAGTCGGGTTCGCGGTGGCTTGTATTGTTGAGGAATAAGTTCGTGACGAATGCATCAAGAGTCGACGGGAGGAACCCCTCCGCATGAATTGTACGGTAGGCGCGAGAGAAGCGGGGAGTGAGCGCCGTGACATATATAAGCTGATTGAGATGTGGGGGAGACCCCCTACTTGCACCTGCTATTAGCCCAGACTTATGTTGAATTTCTTGGGCTGGAGGCCGGAAGTTCAAAAATTCCTGGCACGCGTTGCTGTTTGTAAGGATTGGATGCCCTAGCCAAATCGCGCCAATGAGACGCAATCCTTGATCGGCCGAAAACCAATTCAGGGTGTGCCGAATAACGGAAAGATTTTCTCAACATCTGTTCTTACCCTTTATCCAGATGTTCCGCGCGCCCATAAAATCCATTTCCAAGTCCCTCAGGATAGGTCTCATTCCCGCAGATGGAATCGGCAAAGAAGTCATTCCGGTACATTGTTCAGCCATTCAATATTGCATTAGGATTCATGGCATCCTCATCAGGCTGCTAAAGCTGCAATCATTGCTGTTGCATCAGATATCCCGAAGCCCGAGTTCATCGACCTAGCTGCAGGATGGGAAACATTCACGCGCACCGGAGTTGCGTTGCCTCAGGAAACAATCGAGTCGGTGCACGCACGAAGTGGCTTGTGACCCAGCTGATGCTCTTTTTGGCAGTATGTTGAAGCACGAATGTAACTGTGCACTTTTCGGTTCTGTCAGGTATCTCGCATCATATACAACTCGTACTACTCGTTCATCTTGTATAGCTCACCGTCCAAGAAGGTGGTCGGGTATTCTTCCCCCATTGTGGCCCTCCGAAAAGAACTTGATCTGTATGCAAATATCCGGCCTGTACTGTCTGTACGTTGCTCAACCTCTGCTTGGGGACCAATTATAACTTGAGGATAGGTGCCGAAAGAAATTGGGAAGCAGCCAGATGTTGATTTGGTTGTTGTCCGCGAAAACACTGAATGCCTCGTAAGTCATACTGGAGCTCCGTGGGCCAGATATTTTCATGTCCGTTTCGTAGTATGTAAAACAGGAACAGCAAATCGTAACAGAGCGCGGCAAAGAGGCGCGCGCAACACGTTTGATCACCGAATACGCCTCGAGAAGAATCGGCCAGATGGCATTCGAAATCGCGCTAGCGCGATCACGGAAGGTCCGAAGATTCTGACGAAGCAGGATTACATCTCACCTAGATTCCCAGCATTTGACCATCATTCACAAATCTAACGTGTTATCTATAACGGATGGGCTGTTTAGAGAAACGGTTCGCGGTGTGCCCTCCCTCCCAGGTATCGGTGGGGGATATGATCAAATCACAATTATGGAGCAACTTGTTGATAGTGCCGTCTACCGGTATGAGAAACGACACTTACACCAAACCTCGATGCTTACATCACTCCTGTAGACTCTTCCGAGAACCTCGGTAAGTCATCGATCATTATTCTATCATAGTTTCTAAGTGTTTATTTTAGGGTATTTGATGTCATGGTTGCCCCAAACCTGTACGGTGACATACTATCGTGAGCAAGCCAACCGCATTTGCTATGCAGGATGACTCACCAAACCAGTGATGCGGCTGCGGCCCTTGTTGGATCTCTGGGGCTAGTCCCCTCAATCAACGCCGGAGACAGCTTTGTGATGGGTGAACCGTACGTCGTACTGTCGGGTTGTCACCTTCGTATCCTAATCTATATTCAACAGTGTCCACGGTTCAGCGCCGGATATTGTTGGCAAAAATATCGCCAATCCTATCGCGTCCATCCGCTCCGCTGCTCTCATGCTTCGACATCTTGGGTACACCACTGGCGCTGACAGGATCGACACTGCAGTGGATGATGTTGTGAGGGAAGGCAAGATCCTGACCCCTGACCTCCACGGAACATCTACGACGACTGAAGTTGTCGAGGCAGTTTTGAAACGAATCTAGATTTGTTGACAGCCTTCAATGGGCTGGACCAATTACATTATACATCTTTCAACCACGAGATTTGATAATCCTCAGCCGTCGTCAGGAAAGAATTTCCCTAATGGATGCATTTGATGATGGATACAAGTATGCTATACTACATGTCTTCCGAGCGACCAAGTGAGCCAAATACAGCGAAAACATCAATTGCCCTCTAAACGACCGACGAAAGTAGGTGGCCGAACAATCTGTGACCGGCCAGATTCAGCAATTAGAGCTTTCAATTTATCCAGCTCGCCGATTATATCAACACTATCCGCCGGGCTCATCATGTTTGTATGGGCTAAGCTGGACTGTCTAGATCTTGGTTGATGCTTGTATGAAAGTTTCGCGCGATGCGTTCGCGGGAGTCGAAGACCGGGTGTGACGGCTATAGACAGCCGCGGCTCCCTGGTTGGAGAACTGGTTTGGGAAGTATATTCGCTCTGTGGTGCAGAAGTAGCCTCTTGTGATACATCACGCAGACCGGAAGTAAGTGGGTCGTTAACTAGCCAACTAGTTGTAGTTAGCGACAAATTCGGAAGTTGTGGTGATTTGGCTGCCAAGGCTGGACGAGATTGGTCGGAAGAAGTTTTTTTTGGACGGGGAGTGCGGGGAATACCAAGTCGGGGAGTTTTATATAGTGCTTCAATCGTGGAATTTCCCGCGCTTGAATACTTGACGCTTGGGGTTCCACTTTGGTAGGTTGTGTTAGACCCGTCGGTGGTTGTGGGTTCAGAGTCGGACAAGGATAGAAATGAACCACGCGAATTTGAGGGTGCATGTGAGGATTTGCGGATCATTCCCCCTCGGGTTGCAACGTTGGAGTGGCTCTGCTCAACCGCCGTCCCCAAGCTCGGTGTCACTTCCGATCTTGAACGATGCTGCCCACCCCGCGCGTCCAAAGAACGACTGGCCAATAGTGACGGGGTTGTTACAGTGCTCGACTGCCGTGGGAAGTATTGAGAGGTGGTGCGAGATCCAAACTCTGTGTTCTGAGGGGTTGTGGCACCCGTAGGCAAGGGTGGTAGGGGACGATCGGCATATTTAGTAGGACTGGGTGTAGGTGGGACATATCTTGTCATACGCAACTCAGTCAGTCTCTTGGAACATGAACGAAGGAGTGCATAAGGTGGTTTTCGGGGCGTTGGAGGCGGGTGCACATCTGATATATTGACGGGGGATGTTATGTTGACCCGGATGCCAGATTCTGGATCCCCACTTGTGCGTGAATGAGCGCGTGAACGGATGACAACGATGACAGCAATGAGGACGAGCAGGAGTGTAAGACTCCCGACCAGTGCCAAAATGAGACTAGAATTGTTGGACGGGGTTCTTTTAGTGAGTCTAGTGCTTCAGGTTATGTGAGTTGTGCAGCCAAATGGGGTCTGGTTTTGTGCAACTGACCTTGGTGGTGGCAAGGCAATGGCTTCCCATGAGGGGTCCCGGACGCCATAGTCAGCGCGAACGAACCCCACACGAAGGATGAAGAGCCAGCTCCAACGAAGTATCATAACAGACCAGTGCTAGGGCTCCAGAGCCTCTGGTCGACAGACCCGGCTGCAAATGAAGGTAAAAGGGAACGAAAGATGGTGAATTGACCATAGATGGATACGATGTGTAAGTAAGAATAAAAATACTGATATGATGGTCGGCGAGAAGGATGATAGCTGGCCGGTCGAGATGAACAACTGCAACAAGTTTACTGATGAGAACTTTGATGATGGATGCTGTCACACAAGGCTCTGCCCGCTCAGCTGACAGTATACTTACTGAGTGAGTCCATGCTTGCTGTCCATGCCTCGTGTACAAGTCCTCTTTTTCAAGACTTGACCTGACAAAAGTAAATATATCTTATCACCTACACCTTAATCTCGTTTTTTTTTGTCTACAATCATCGTCCAATTCACGTCCAGTCCCTATCTGACACAAATCATCAACGATTGATGGCCAAGGGCGGCAAGAAAGGAAAGCAGAAAGAGGATGAGAAAATCAAACAAGTCCCAGTTGTATCCCCTCCGGCTCCGCCTGCTCCAGCCGTGCCCACTCCACCACCACGACCCTTGCCAGTAATTGAAGAGGAAGGGTCTATCAAAATCACTCCACCACCGCAGCTTCACCAGCAAGTGCGTTTTGATGTCGAAAGTCGAGATGAGAGCGTGAACGGTCAGTCCTAGCCTCATATTCCTGCCCAATCATGACATGTTACAGGCACTTATAAAGATGATGGTTGGGGCCAAGAGGCTGACAACAATGACACGGATGTGGGAGACGGCTACGGCGGAGACGTACAACCCACCGGGCAGTGGGAGGCCGCATCTGGGGTTCACAGCCTGCGCGATCACACTGGATACTCAAGTCCGAGAAGTGCAACGAGTCCAGCACAAAACATGACAACCTTGAGCCCACCTACCCATATTCATTCTATTCCTACGAGTCCGTCCACCCATGATCATACCCCTCATGCTCATTCCATATTAAAATCGGATGTCGTTCCAGAGAACCACCACCCACATAATGAAATGCCATCATCCAGGCAAACCTTCGTCTCACATGCCAATATCCCAGGTCACAGTGTTACACACAGCCACAACGTTCCTCAGAGTCATGCGAGCCAGGCTGCCGCAGCCCTTCGCGATGCACCCAGCCCCCCCCCTACCATCGCTACCGACGTTCCCAGACCTGCGATAAGCGTTGCAAGTGTTGCAGCCCGGAAACACGCCTCTGGCACTGCCGGGAACCCTAGCACGTGGGACCAACCCATGGCAGCATCATGGGCTGCGCAAGATCCGGCAGGTCCACATCGCAGACCCATCGCCCAGGGGTGGGGCAACCACCCGAACGAGGCTCGTGCTGGAAGGTGGAACCACGGCGAAGCTTGGGGTCAACACAACCCCTCCGCGGGTACATGGCACGATGGCGCTTCCGAGAATGGCTTCAGTCAATCACGCAGTAGTTGGGATCAACATCGGCCGGCACCAACGCCGCCGGGCAAGGAAAGCTGGCGGAGCTGGGGTAAATCGAACACTGGCGAACGCACCAACCCCAATACGACCTGGGGTAATACAAGTGAGGAGTCCCGTTTAGAACACGATGAGGGCGATTGGGCACCCCAGCCACAGTCCCAGGCGTCTCATGCGGGCTGGAGACATGACTCTCACTCCCAAAAAATCACCTCCGCCCCTCCAAGGTCTGCTGGGAGTAGGCATGTTCTATCTCCCCAACAACGCTCAGAACGGTTGAACTCGCTGCTCAACCAACAACAGAGTCATAAAGCTCAAGCGATGGATTCACGTCAGCAGCGGGGTCAATGGCATTCGCAACCACAGCCTAAGCAGCACTCTCAATCACATCATCACCAGGAGCACAAGAAGAAAGAGAAAAAACTAAAGAGAAGCTCAAAACGCCAATCACACCAACGAGAGGTACATCGGTCTGCGGATTTCGGGACCGGCGACGATTGGGAGCACATCGATAGCCAAGAAGATGGATGGGGTGGATATGGCAAAGAGACTGGCGATGTGGACGGTGGCTGGGGCGGGGCGGCGACGTCGACTGGTTGGGGTCAGGATGGAGGAGCGGGGGGATGGGGTCAGAATGATGGAGAGGCAACTGGATGGGGGGACCAGAATGACGGAGAAGCAGCTGGATGGGGGGACCAGAATGGTGGAGAGGCGGCTGGATGGGATCAGGATGGTGGAGAGGCAGCTGGATGGGGCCAAAGCCAAGGGGACCATTGGGGTGGCTCCTCAGGCCAAGCCGAAGAAGATCCCCGCCGTGTCCGCTTTTCCCCAAAATCCGCGCGAGGTCCATGGTCTGGGAGTCAGGCGGATACATCTTACAGCATGCCCTCCCAGACTCTCCTCCATGCTTATCGAGCAACCAAGACGCCAATTAACCCTGGCGCACCGCGGAGCCAGCTAGATGAATATGCGGATATTCAATTTATTGACTCGAAAGGGGCGGCCCTTAAACCGGTCGAGGGGGCACTCTTTGGTAAAGGCAGGTGGGCACGGGATCGGATACACTGGCTATTTCCCCCGGACAAAGATGAAAGAGTGAGGCGGTCGCTTGAATGGATACAAGCCAAATCTTACGAGTTAGGCACTTTTGGAGTAAACCCCTTCATCAATCTTGTATTTATCAACCTAACATTGAGAACGCAGCTGCACAAATTTCTGCAGACCCGAGAGCGCGGGGCTCTCATTACCAATGCCGATTACCGAACCAAGGGGCACCCAAACGATCCCGCGTTTGACTGGGTTACCTTTGACAAACTACGACTATCAATGGATCAGATTCTTCAGGAATCCGTTGCATTCTATGATCCAGCTGTACAAGTTATCATCATAATATTCCTGCCCTCGAAGACTGGCAACAGCGTGGCGATGTGGCGACGAAAAGTCAAGGTCCCAAACAATATTCGCTTGATGCTTCAAAACCAAATCAGCCACGTTTTAGACGGACTGGAGGAAGAATCGGATTATGTGATTCACGTTGACGAGTTCGTTTTCCTCTGAATCCTGTGGTACCATTTCCCTAATCAAACAACAAATAGATTGCCTGGTGAGAGGGACTCAGCTCGAGCCAAGAACGTTCCTCTCCCTATCATCCCGCCCAAAAAGAAAAAGTGGTGGCGGAAGCTCTTCGGTTAGAAGCTACGTTGTTTGGGTATTTTCTGTCTTTATTGGCTTGCTGCTCTGGGGCACTTGTCCTTGCTTTCATGTTTTGTGTATTTGAAACCCTTCTATTTGTAGCCACATCTCGGCCCGGCAGCGTGGAACAGAATACTTATATCTGTTCCAACTCTCCCTGTTTAATTAGTCCACAAGCCTAATGAGTACCAATTCTCCCACCAATGCACTTGAAGTAGGTCCAACGACAAGGACCAGTCCTCGCCGTTATCCTGCCATAGTCCATATTGCCGCCCTGACGGCGTTCGTTGCCCCACTAATCGTCGTGCCTTACATGCTCAGCAGACGGACGGCCGCATCATTGAAACGAAATATAGAGGAGCTCGGAGGTGGGATACGGATCCTACAGGATGACATGAACCGGATGTCCTCAGAATTGAGGGTTCACAAGGATGAGAGCAGGAGGACTCGGGCCCTACTGTACGAAATCATGCAGGAGGCGGATGAGCTACGCAATCAAATGGATGAAGACAGGAGGGGACAACATGTCTTTGATAAGTTGTCTCAAGGCCAATTACAAGGTCTCACGGACAAGATAAAGCATCTACGGTAAACCCGCCAAGTCCACACGGCATCGCATGGTTGATTCCTTGCTTGAATTGACACAATACAGGGCTCAAACGAATACCCTGCGAGCACTGGGTACCTCTCTGGCTGATGTCGCTGCGTTTATGCATCAGGTGGAGCTCGAAGTCAATTTGCCGGCCGCCAGGCAAGATGGAAGCCAGCGCAAACCCATTGAACGACTGAGAATGCTGGCTCTCGAATTAGAGAACTTGCCAGATCCGAGTCGACGGACCGAGGTGAGTGGGTGTGCCACTACGGTGAAGCCATATAATAAATATCTGGAAAGCCTGGTCCCAAGAGGCACGATAATATCATGGGGCAAGAATAAACAAATATTCAAGCTGTACATACGTAGGTATACTACTTGTGGTTTATAAGTACAAGTATACCTCTGTAGGGTTATCACTGAAATTCCCACGCGCATCTATAACTCTTCACCTCATTGCTCAACACCACTAGGATCCAGCGTTGTAGGGCATGCGAGGCTTGGAAACCACCTTTTGAAACACTAACGGCTCTGAAATACGCAACTCGTGGATCGCTTTACTCTCCGACGCCTTTGGGCTGCCCCATCCATTTCTGGCTTCATGCCTTCAGATCAACCGATACCAGGTGACTCTCAAGAACCGGCTGGCACGGTCTTGGTGCCAAATAAGAATATCCCACCTGCAGCACAGGCTCTTGTTGATGCTTATCCATCCGCTACAACAGAGCGGCCGAAGTTAGTTAATGAAGGCGAGGAGCAAGCCTTGGAATCCCATGAGGTCATCGAGCTGCAGACGTTCAGCGAGAGAAAGGCGTGGATAGAGGATAAAATAAAGGTGCGTAGCTTTACTTCTAGGGTAGATTACTGGTTAAATGTATGATTCTAGTTCCTCGAGAAACTACCGCCAATTGAAGTATTTGTTGGTTTGGATGCTCTTCGCGAGTCCGCTGAAGAGATTCCGGGACTCCCTACCCGCGCGGAACTCCAGCAATGGATGACGGAACATGACACCATCGAAAAGGAGACTGAGATTTTTGATACTGGGGAGCTGAAGAAGCTTAGGCAACTAACAAAAGGTGCGCTTCTACTTTATGTTCATTTGAGATACCCCCTTATCCTCTTGGTCCTCCACAGCGGCAACCCAGCGTAATTTGTCCCCAGAGGACACAGATGTGATTGAACTTACGCTGACAACTATTTACGAACTTGATAAACTCCTTCACTTACTTCGCGACCGATCCGAGCATCTGGAGCTCTTGAATATCAGACTATCTTGGGAAGAGTCTCGAATCGCTGCTTGGGTCGATCGACGAATCATCATTTCTGACCTCAAGGCTTTCTTGGAAACTCGCGCTCGCTGGAGCCCATCCATATATGATACTTCGCGAGCTATTGAGGAACCACACGATCTCCAGCGCCGAGGTTCTGTAGCCTCCATGGCGTCCGTGGCTTCTGGCGCCTCCGACACATCCATATCGTCGCCAGGCTTCACTCGCAGTGCACGTTTTAAATTGGCTGAACTCCTCTCACGCGATGCTGCACAGTTTGCTTCTCGAGTAACCGCTTTACGCCACGGCAAAATTACCCATGCTGGGAAAGCGCTTGATAAATTGATAGATAACAGCCGGAAACCAGTCCCCGAGGTCTTGTTGGACGAACAGGACAAACTTGAAGAGAAAGGTATCACTGAAATGGAACATATCGGCAAGTTTGTCATGGCACTTGTTATGCAATGGAGAAAGTAAGTCTATTTTGAAATTTACACGGCTGCTATTAATATTCAACAACAGGGCTGACGAAATGTATGTTGAAACTAAAAAGGACCAGATTTCTGCTCAGAACCTTCTCGAGGAAATCGAAACTGCCAAGATGCATCATCCCACCAGTCGTCAGGCTGCTTCGTTTACAATGCGCGCGGATACTCTAATCAAGAGAATATCTCTTCGTGGTGACCCAACTTCCCCAGTCAGCACATTCCCGTGTCCCGAGCATCCCCTCTTTTCCGAACAAAAATCCTGCAATAGGTTGCTTGCTCAGAACCTTGGGCAGGACATCGCGGTAGCAATGGACGCGGCTCAGAAGGTTGAATCTCTTGCCAAGGATTACCGTACCACCTATGAAGCTGTTAGTGTCGTCGAAGGGCTCGTTCAGTCAGCCAACCGTTTATCCGATATTTTCGTTTCCGTCATCCAACGTCTTACGAATGGTGTATCGAATGGTGATGGTGACGGCAGCCCTCCCAATCTGATGTTGGAAACATGTCTCGAGCCCACGGCCCACTCTGTATTCGTTGCGTTTTTACCATCTATTTTGAAAGAGGGTTTACAGGCGAAAGAAGAGGCAGATCGGCTGGTTCGAGGGGCTAGAGTCGCACTTCTGGCCCTTGTCCATCCGGGGATTGACCCCACATTTAGGGCAAATGCTAGCACCGAATTCCAAAAGTTGACCAATATCAGGAATCAAACACTCAAGGTCCAGGAGGATATCTCGTCAAGGTGCAATAGATTACGGGAGGCACGAAAAGTCTGGCTTCTTATGGCCGGGGAATTAAAGGAGCTCGAGGTCATTCAACGACAGCTGGCTCAGTCGATGGAAGCACAACGCTGGAAGAAGGCTGCAAGCATGGGGGAGACACCCCTCACTCCACAAAGTCCAAACTCTGACCATATACTCATCCCACTTTCTCTTCCCGCCGTATCTCAACAGCTCGACCAACTGGAGCTCAAATTGTCTCAGGACGTCGAGCGACCCTTGGAATCCTTGTCCAAAAATATGGAAGCCCCTTTGAAGGAGTTGCTATATCAGAGCATGTATGGTTTGATGACACTTTTGCGGACGGTCCGACAGATGTCGATTCTACTGGGGTCTATCCAGAATCAAGCCGCTATCATGTACACCCTCCGTGACGAATACCATGACCTCCAGATCCGTATCGAGGATTCAAAAGTTCGCGCTCGATCGTCCATGGATGCCATTCTGAGCGGCCACGCGGAGGACATCAGCCTTGGTGAAGTGGAGTTGGATTTACAAAGTGGGGTTGACAAGATTGCGGATGACGTTCAGGCCTTCGTTGCTAGCCTAACTAATCGAGTGAAATTCGTTGCCCGCCAGTCGCTCGAGTCAGTGAGCTCCACTCCTGTGAAAAGCCAATTCTCGCCCAGTGAGATCCAAGTCGGTCATAATCGGCGACGGTCGCTTGATCTCCCATTCAATCTGGCTTCATTGGACGAGGTCGTTCGCGCTGATTCAAATGGTTTTGCTATGAGGCTTGGCGGAAAGCTCGAGGGTTTACAACAAACGATGGATCATATCCAGTTGGCGATTATCGCCAGGGAAATAGATTCGTCAGTATCAGTCATCGTGGGGGGCATCGGCAGTGCTGTTCGGGAGCTCAATATTATGAGAAACCAATTCGATAATATCTCTGCTCAGGTTGATGTATTGTCCGCTTTGGACTCTATCACGATAGACGCGGAAGGAATCTCCCTCAAATATCGCATCCAGATGGGCCTCTCCTTTGCCTCCGTCCGCGAGACCCTGCGACGCATGGAGGCTACACCCAGTTCTCAAGACGCCGAAGTACGAGAATCAATCTATTTAGCGCGCCAGCGGGCAGTCGATGAGGCTGCCATCCGTGTTAAAACCTGGGAGGAAGATCTATCGACATTCCTCCAAAATTTGTCTGGAGCCCGAGCTGCCAAGATCAGGAGGGCAGAGCAGAATCGGCTGGCCGAATTACACCAGCTCAAAATGGAGGCAGAACAGCGTGTAGCAGAACAAGCTGAGAAGGAGCGCTTGGAATCCGAACAGCTGAAGGCTAAGGAACAACTGCGACTGGAGGAAGAACGCGTAGCAGAGGAACGCCGGCAACAACTCGAGAAAGAGCGTCTCGCCTCTGAACAGGCAGAGAAAATACGCATCGAGCAACAGCAAAAGGCGTTGGAGGAAATTACGCGATTAGAGGCCGAGCGGTCGGTGCAAGAAGCACGATTGCAGATGGAAAGGGACCGAGTGCTAACGGAAGAGGCTGAGAAAGCGCGTTTGCATCGCGAGCGAGTTGAGATCGAAGAAAGGCTTCGGCAAACTGAGATGCAGCTAATAGAAGAGAGGCGACTACAGGCGGAGCGGGAGAGAATAAAGGCGACAGAGTTGGAGACGGAGAGAATTGGGCGATTGCAGGCAGAGCGGGAGGAGATGGAAAGACTAGGAGCTCAGCGCCAAGAAGAGTTAAACGCGAGGCAGCTTGAAGAGGACCGACGGCTGCAGGCTGAGAGAGAACGAATGGCCAAAGAGATTCATACCTCACAAATGAGACAAGAGGCAGAAGCCAAAGAGAAGCTCAGATTGGAAGGTCTCTTGAAGGAGGAACGTCGCTTGCGGGTTGAAAGTGAAAAAGCTGCTGCTGATGCAGCACTCAAGGCGCTGCAAGCCAGTAGTTCGAAACACCCACACAGCAAGAGACGGTTACCAGCCCAAGACGATGATGGTGAGCTCACCCGAGGAACAAATGATCATCTTTCTAACCACCGTACAGATGTTTTCGGTTTCCGCATCTCGCCAATAGATACTCATCGAACTCAGTCGCAGGAGATGAATGATCTGCAAGTTCAGATCTTATTACTCCGAAAGCGTCTGCGCGCCATCAGCATCCATGAGGTGTTGCGCCCTTCCAAGCCATCCGCCCATCTTCCCACCCGGGACAAATTTTTGCTCATGACCAAAACATTCGACAGTATCTGCTCGGACATTAAATCGCTGCCAACTTCCTCTGAAAACCTCCTGGCGACCGTCGAGCTCAGGTCCCTGATGGAGGAGATCGATATATCTTCAGAGATGTTGAAGAAGATTTCCAACTTAGTAGACTTTACTGACTGCCTCGCTGAATGTGATGCCGCACTCAGTGACTTCTTGGAGCATATTGACAGTTTCCCAGCCCTACCCCCTGGTGTGCTTTCATCATCACACAGAAGCATGATAGGGCTCCCACCTGAGGAGCAACTTTTGGCTCGATCGCTATTCACGAAGAATACTGTCATTGGAATGACCTCTCTATTCTCTCAAATTGACGACGATCAAAGGGCAACCCCCGAAAAGGCCCGGATCCTCCAAACATGGAGCGAACTGGAAGAGATGGCGACCGATCGCATCCGCGCTAAAAAGTCAAGGCCGGCGAGTGTCACCAGCACGGATGGGAACAGTTCAGGAAGAAGCAGTAGTATTTCCATGGGCAAAGCTCAGGGCTCAAAGAAGTCGGGCATCTACTCCTCCCTCTCCGTCGCTTCAACTTCCTCACGCGGACGATTGCTAGCCCCTCCTCGCCTTACCCCTCGACGTGTTGTTTCAGGTGACGAGCCGCTCAAAAGACCCTCAAGCCAACTATCAACCGCATCAACGCGATCCGTATCCGGTCCGCTTTCTCATTCACTGTATGGGTCGACTTTTGCCTCCCGCCAGCGTACAATAAGTCTATCAAATTCCACACCGCCGCCACCACAACCACGCGCAGCAGCAAGGGGTACACCCCTTCGTGTCCGTGCTCAGACGAATCAAAACACAAGAAGCGACTCACCAGCCATGTCAGAAGCGTCCTCAGTGACCCGATCTAATTTCGCACCATCTCGCTCTTCCCTCTCCAATTCGACGATGTCAACATGGTCACGCGCGCCACGACAGTCCCTTCCCATGCTCCGAGGTGCCACCCCCAAGAAAAAGGGATCAGCCCCTCGGAAAACCTATGTGGCTGATCCGAAGAATAAGCTAGATGTAGCTGTTGGGGCCGTTGTCAATAACCTCGAAGTTGGTATTAATATAGAAGGAGTTGCGGAGACTTGGAGAGATCAGAGTGGCAAATATTGGATTGGTAACCAAGATCCCAAGCTTTGTTTCTGTCGGATTCTGCGCTCCCAAACGGTCATGGTACGAGTCGGAGGTGGCTGGTCAGAACTTTCGAAGTGAGTTTTGTTGAGAATGATACTTTCCCTGTGCTAATGGCTCGATATAGGTTCATCAAAGATCATTTTGCGGATAGTTTTCGACTAATTCCAGAATCCCCTCCGCGTGCCGGTGCGCCGGAGGAGAAATGGATCAGCGCGGCTACTCTACTCGATGCCCCCGAAGCCCGAACACCCCCACGGACCCCTGAGCCGTTAATACCTTTCATCCCGTCGTTCTCGCTATCCACTCCTACTGGTCGGAGTCCCCATTCAATCCGGTCATCACCATCAACCCGAGGCTCACCACTGACCCCCCTTCAGTTTATGAGACGCGCAGACAACGACACACCACTGCTGCGGCCTCCAACCCCATCTAAGCCTCCACTTCGCATCCGGAACATCAATACTAATGCGCAGAACCGGAATTCTGTTTGGCGACCATAATCTATTTGATTTACTTCAACGTTTTCACATCATCTAGACTGCATCGATTCTAATCTGTCTCTGTAGGAGCTATGTATTTAACATGTTTCCGTATCGCATATACGCATCCGAGTAATGATTTCCATGGATATGTATTACCTGACCCAAAATAACAATCACACTGCCAAGTATTAGATTTGCTTCGATCGTTTAGTGGAGTAGCAAGCTCCAGGCTGATGTTCATTCTCCTTGTCCAACCTGGCGATACGATGAATGTTTTTCGTGTGCCGCTGAAGCAGGTCCTGGCGTGAAAAAGTCTTCGGGCAGGTCATGCACGCGAATGGGCGTTTGCCCAGGTGGCCAGCCTCATGTCGTTTACATTCATTCTTGCGGAAAAACCGTGATGGGCTAAAGTCGTTCACTGAACGCATCTCATGGTGTGGAAATGGTGGCCACATACCATTTTGAGCATATGAATGGCCGTAAGTCAAGATGTGCACCCATATGTATCAGGATATGGTCTTTCCTTTTGTTGGTGTGACCACAACCGCCAACATAGCACCGAAAATCATTTAGCCTTCCACCCTCAGCGGTGAGTCTTCCGACAAATAACACTAGCCAACGTTTGTTATAATCCCCGCTTTTATTACGAAGGATATAACGCTCGGCTTTGGCCTTGAGATCATCAATTTCGATTCCCCGATGCGCATCAATAACAGGGGTTCCAAGGTCAACATCCGGTGATTGGCAAGGCTTCTTACTTCTCACTTTTGTGGTGGACGCTGCTGTAAGGCGGGGTGATTGCGTATTTCCTAGTGATAACCTTCGCTTTCGTTTCTTCTGGGAAGGCCTTCCTGATCTGGTAACTGCTGGACCTAGCATCGGTGGGGTTTGGTCATCAGTGGAGTCGTTGGTACTTTCATTTTTCAAATGTTCGACCTGGTTGGCTTCCAGGATGGGTCCGCAGGTCAAGAAAGGCGTGAAAGTGTCAGAGATCTCGATCTTGGGGCGGGGGGTTTCCAATAAACTGTTTGGCGCAGGCAAGAAGTCGGTAACGGAAAATGAAGGTAGAGTCGACAATGAATCACAGATGTCACCTGTGCCATTCCCGGTCAAATTCATTGGATTAATGGTTGCTGACCAGGAATTACGAAAAGGATCCAAGCTATACATGTTGATATCAGCAATGGGTCCCGTGATCCCAGGACTACCATGAATTTCGAGTAAATCATGGTCTGGGTATGTCTGTGCATCCGAGAACTGGTTATGAGACCGGTCCCCTTTGATTGAAAAGTCTTCAGGCCCCGACCAGATAAGCCAGTTCGACGTGTTTGGAGCTGGTTGTTCCGTAACGAGTTTTGTATTGGGTGTATCACTCGAGATTCCGCACGCCAAGGGGACCGTCGACCCGTAGGGATATTGCAGCAACCAGTTATAGTCCAAAGTTGGAGGGGAGCGTAACCAGGCAAAATCGTCCACACAATTGACATTCACGCGGGAAGATACGGGTGGTGGTTTATGTGACCGGTACGAGCCGTGGGCCGGAGGCGAGGGTTGTTGAGAGGCGATGTCATCCGGCACAGCACCAGTCTTCAAGCCGGGATCAACTCCAATCTTGGAATCGAGACTCGGAAGTGTGATATTCAGCCCAGTTCCTTGCATTCCGTGAATGTCGTGAGCAGCATCGTCGCCAAGTCCAAGTCCTCGCAGCTCATTCAGTCCAGCAGAATTAACAGAACGAGAGGATTCGGCTGGAATCTTATTATTAAGAAGACTACCAACATGAGATGTTGAGTGAAGAAGGCCAAGCCCTGGGAGAGAAAGAGTCGAGAAGCCGTTGTTTGCATTGGATTGGAAGTCATTATCGTCAAATGAAGGATTGAACGACGGGGTATCTGGAAACCACGTCTGTTTCTGGGACGTGTCAAGATGGTTGAATGCCGTAGTATCGATAGTTCGCGGCGCTGGCGTCAAGCGTAGCATAGGAGTGGAGATGGACATAGTCATGCTGTAAAAAATAGGATAGTAGCTGGGGTTGCTGTTGTAATAATTTCGTGGAATGGTTAAAATGTTACCACTACCCCTCAAAGGTATTTGGTGTAAACGTGATAGTCGATGGCGAGATAGGAGCTGACCCAAACTTTGAGCCACTAACGCGTTATTTGCGCATATTGACCAGCAGCATTTCGAATCCCGGGCCGGCCCAATATTCTTCTTTCAATGTTGCAATTCTCGTGTCTGCGAATATCACACCAAACCCACCACATCACAAGGCATTATGCACGATGGCACAAAGGATCATATGTGGGGGGAAAAGTGCGGTTTGGGGCTTCCGCCAAGCTTGCGTTTACAACAATCACTGTCGGTGGCATTGCCGCCTATTTTTTGGTCCCGGATGTATCGCGATCCGCTTCAACATCCTCTCAGGAATGCATGGCTCCCGACCACTTTACTCCAGCTACTGTAACGTCGACTACTGTGTCTGGCCCTGATACAAAGCTTATTGAACTCACCATCCCTCACCAATTGCTTCCTGCATCGCCCACAACTTCATTCCCTCCAATCTGGACCATTTTTGTGAAGGATGATGACATCCAAGTTGAGAGGCCATATACACCTCTACGTGGAGTGGACGAACATGGTCGTATGCAACTTTGGATTAAAAAATATCCTAAAGGTGAGGTGGGCAGATGGTTACACACCAAAAGCATAGGTGACCAGGTTGAAATCCGGGGGCCTCTAACGACATGGTCATGGAATGAAAATATATGGGATGATATTATAATGGTGGGTGGTGACTCAGCCACCCGTTTGCTTAATTCATAACCCAATCCCAGATATCTGGTGGGACGGGAATCACGCCTTTTTTTCAGCTATTCTCCACGATTATATTAAATCAACCAAAGGCCGGGCGTAAGACTCGTTTCACGCTGCTCCATTCCTCCCGTACCCCTGCCGATCTTCCGCCCCCAGCAATATTGGAACCTCTTGCGACATTTGCACTGGACAACCCAGATACCTTTAGGTTCCAGCTTTTTGTGGACCAAGATACAACATCAATCCCGCCTGCTCCTGTAAATCTCCAATCTGGACGAATCGATAAAAACGCGATTACCAAGTGTCTTACGGCCCCAAACTCAAACGAATGGACCACCATTTTCCAAAAATCTAAGCTAGCGGAAGCCCGAAAAACACTATTTCTCATTTGTGGTCCAGAGCCGTGAGTCTTTCAAGGAAAATAACCGCGTGGTTCCTCATTGAGCGGGCCTCAGGATGATCAACGCAATTTGTGGTCCATACGGCCGCAATTTCTCACAAGGCCCTGTTGGTGGTATTTTACGCGAGCTTGGAGTACCCTCGAACCAAGTTTACAAACTCTAGAGCCCTCTTGTCCAGTGGCCTCGGCGCTCATGAAAGTCTGCTCAACCCATCACCGAGGCTTCGCACTAGCTGGTGGATTCTAAACTAATCGGCAGCTAGATGGAGCTACCCAATAGAACTATGTTTTACACCCCACACCAATCCTATCTTCGCGCGATCTCCCACTTGATGGTTTTGCCAGCCCAGAAGGGAACCACACTATCGTCCCCTAAGGTATATGAATCGTCGATGGTAAGGCCGTCTGCCTCCTCCGTTGATTGCAAGTGAATCGTTAGCTGCGCCCCCGGTGGTACTTCTCGCTTGTAGAATGCTCTTCCAAAAGTACTGACAAACTCCACTAGCCTATCTAGCGCCCCAAATGACTCCAAGAGATGTGCCACGAGTGGTAAGAGTATTGGGGAAGTATATATGCCCGCTGCACAACCCTGTATAGGTGTGCTTGTCGATTTTTTTGAAGGGGGGTGTGGGGCCGAATCAGAACCCAGGAAAAATCGCGGATGCCCTAAAAATGGAATGAGATCGCATCCTCACTGCCCAGGGATTGCATGTTTTCTACCTTCTTTAATAACGCCCCTCAAAGCCTGGCGGTCATCAGGAAATTTAGCAACAGGTTTACAGAAATTCCAGGATTGTCCAGCCCAGTCATCAACGGTAAGAGCTAAATGGTGAGCCGTGATGGTGCACGCAACGGTTGATCCGCAAGCTTTTACTGCCTCAACTGCCGCGCGGGTTGTTGCATGCTCAAGGACAATACGCAAGGTGGGGAATGCTGCATGGAGAGAACGGAGATGGGGAAGGAAGCTTGATTCTGCATTGAGAATGTGTGTATTCTTGATGGGAGTTCTGATCAACAGGCTCCGCGTCTCTGCGATTCAAGAACATACCGTGGTGGAATCTGAAGGGACCTCGCCGTGGAGATTTAGGACCATGTCAACCTCTTGCATCGCCTCAAAGACGGGATAATACATTCCATAAGATTCGATGCCGCCGTCGGAATTAGTTGTTACGCCCCGTGGATAGGATTTTACACCTAACGTGAAGAATTCAAAATTCTGTCGTGACGGCTGTCGAGTCGCAAGCATACCAACTATGCCAGCCGCGCTGGCTTTCCTGATTTCGGCTGGAGTGAGCTCCGGGCAAAGATACAATGTCATAAGAAATTCAACACCGGGGTCGATAGTTTGCAGTTGAGCTTTATATTTGAGTGCCTGTTCTGTATTCGTAATCGGGGGTTGAAGGTTTGGCTTTGGAACTATCAGGCCCTGCAAGAACGGTTTAGTTTTATCATGAATTACAACTTGCCATCACGTATGCCAGATCAAAACCACCCATGCGAACATGGGGAGTGACAAGTGAAGCCATGTTCCCTTGCCGAAGGTGGACGTGAAAATCAGCGGGTGATGGTACAGAAACAAGCATTTAGAAACCAAGCCAATGGTTAAATTTGAGTTCGAGTTCGATGTGGGCTGTTGAAGGTGACCACAGTGAGTGAAGCTTAGCTGCGACATGATATCAATCGCCTGATTAGATTATGAGATGTCACGCCCACGTGATTTGACGCGTTGTGGTTCATTCTGGCGAGTCCAATGACCCATCACTTAACCATAACCTCATCCCGCCCAAGCTTAACTACACGCAGCTTTGCAGAAGACAAAGCACCGTGTATCTTCTGAAGAAAATAAAGTAATATTTCAATATGGTTGCCGCTGGCTCCATTACGGTCGCAGGTTCGCACTCCCACTTGATTACCACTCAGATCGGCTAACCAGCATGGTGTTCAGTTCGCGTGCGCCCGCCAACATCCTGGGAAGCTGCCCGCCTTCCAGAACCCTTGTATGATACAACAATACGCGGTGACGGGGCACTCTCAACTCCTGGCCGATCGGTGCTTAGCACCACAAGCCTGCGGGACATCGTTCAAATTGTCGATGACCGGATAATCACATTCGATCCTGATGAAAAGGACAAAGCCAAAGCATTTGTGGAACGTGGTTTTATGCCCCCAGGAACAAAACGATATAAAGACAAGAGGTTCATGTTTGATAGAGTCTTCAGTCACGACGCACAGCAACAGGATGTATACGAAGCCACCTCCCAGCCGCTCCTTCAAGGAATTTTTGATGGTTATAACGCTACAGTATTCGCCTATGGCGTGAGCTCAAAAGTCCATTTTGCTTTCGCCGGTATTGACTAGAACTCAGGCGACTGGCTGCGGTAAAACTCACACCATCAGCGGAACCGAATCAGATCCAGGAATCATTTACCTGACGATGGCCGATTTGTTCCAGAGGATTAACGACCGCAAGGATGATTGGAATGTCGAGGTCATGGTTACTTTCCTCGAAATCTACAATGAGGAAATCCGCGACCTTCTCGCAGATACAAGCGTGCATCATCCTCGTGGGGGGCTATCCATTCGCGAAGACAGATCTGTGAAGGTCGTTGGTCTCGTGGAACTCAAACCACGATCGGCGGAAGAGGTGAAAGAGATTGTACTCCAAGGGAACTTACGCAGGACGCAGAGCCCGACCCACGCCAATGAAACAAGTTCTCGCTCCCATGCCGTGTTGCAGGTCCATGTAACCCAATCCCCCCGCACTGCTTCGTTGACGGAACAAAGGACGATGGCGACTTTATCCATTATTGATCTCGCGGGGAGCGAGAGGGCGGCCGCCACGACGAACATGGGCCAACGCATGGTTGAAGGCGCGAATATCAATAAATCCCTACTTGCCCTCGGAAATTGTATCAACGCTTTATGTGAAAGCGGTGGTGCCATCCGACACATACCATACCGGAACAGCAAACTTACGCGCCTCCTCAAGTTCTCTCTTGGCGGTAACTGCAAAACCGTTATGATTGTTTGTGTAGCTCCCACGTCAAACCATTTCGACGACACCCATAACACTCTTGTTTACGCCGAACGAGCAACGAAGATTAAGACCAAAGTTGTCACACGAAATGTAGTGAACGTTGATCGGCATGTCGGGAGGTATGTTGAAGCAATCAACCGCCTCAACATCGAGATTGCGGAACTCAAGGGGAAACTTGTCGAGCGGAGTAACTTAGAGGGCGATGTCGCGCGTCGAAAGAGGGCAGAGGCTAAGGCAGAGGTGGAACGAGCCAAGAATGACATGAAAGTGAAAGTTGAACAAACGAAGGCTTCCATTGTCGATGGAGCCTGTTGCATGGGCCAGATGACCATCGCCAAAACAAAACTCGACATCATTCGCGCACGGCTTGCTCAACTTGATGCTCAAGAATCTTCTGGTTCATCTCCACTGTCACCAGACCTAGCGGCCGAGCGTGCGTTACTCCTGGCAATGGCTAAACCCGAGGAGCAGGCTATCAAGCCCGATTCTGCGTTATCCGTCAGGTCCCAGCGTTCATCAAATTCGAACGCGATGTTTGAGGCTACAATGCGCGCAGTTTCGGAAAGAAGATCAGAGAAATTGGATGATCTCAGCATCGAAAATGTAAAGCTCGACGCTAACTGTAGGAAAGCAGAGATGGAAAGACTCAAAGCCGAAAGCGAACGAGATGCGATACAGGATGCAATGGAAGGTATGGCAAAAGTCATGGTTGGGCTTATTGGGATGCTGGGAAGGTGCACAGTCATGGTTGGCGAGGCTGCCGACGCGTTGCTCTCTGCATCACAAAATGATATACAAAGGAGAGCGACTACCACTGCTGGTCTTCTCATTAATGTGAAGACGAAAAACGACGAAGCATTCTCAAATATGGTCGGACAATCTACGGAGGGATATGCCGCTAACCATCATAATTCTGCGTTGGGTAATATGCAAGACTATGGATCATTTGGTCCAAGGATTAGCTCTGGCCCTCCCATCCTCCAGCAGGCAGGTAGAAACTTGAAGCGAAATTATGGGTTATCAGTAGCATCACCCCCGAGACGGTCACATCGTTCTCCCCGCAAATCCTTACGATCCAGCCTGTCTTCTCAGCCCTATCGACGGACCTCGGATAAGGAGAAAGTCTCCAAAGGCAATAAGAACGTCCAATGGAGAGATGAAGCAGGTCAGGGGGATCTTGATGATGGTGGCCCCAAGCTTCCTCCAGCCATTGTAACTATAATACCAGCGAGTCCTGTGCCCGAAGCGGAAACCATGAACCCCGCCCCGACGAGTAACACACTCAAAAAACCTCTGCCAAGAAATATGTCACTGGGGTCAGAGAGCGAATGGGAAGACGAGAAGACGGAAGACAGCGTTTCCCTCAGTTTCATGTCGATGTCCATTCCATCATCCTCATGCGACAATCCCTTTGATCCAGGTTCATCGAGGGCTCATAGTGAAAGGAGACCCCGCCCTAGCCGTCTCAACCCCAACTTCCTGAAATCTAAAGCTAAAGGGTCTGTGCTTGGGAGCCTCACCGAAGATGATGAGAGGGGGAGCCCTCAGAGGCCAGGGGGTAACCCGTTGGCGGATATGAACCTCAATCACATATCACCCGACGATGTCAGCCAAATCCTACACATCCCCAAAAACCACGATCGTCACGGGAGCCCAAGCAGGCGCGGTCCTTCCACTCCTCGAGTTGGAGGGATGGCCTCCGGTTCTGGGGTTGGTACGGTAAAAGCAGGAAGCGGAAGGAGACGTTCAAATATTGGACCCATGCGAAACGAGAAAGGCCGGCGCCGGTCCAGTATGATTCCCCAACTCTCCCCGGTCGACGGCGAAACGCTGAAACCAGGACCACGACGTGTTCTCCTTGCAAGTCCCGGTAAGCGAACGAAACGGGTGTCCTTATCGAGGTCGATGAATATCAATTCAATCAAACTCAAGCCTAGCAACACTAGTTCGGCCTCCATGGCTAACCTGTCTATGCTGGCTGGAATGGACCCGAACGCGAGTGCAGATATGAGTTTTAATAAATCCTCTAGACCCACATGGCGATGAACAGCACCTGCTGAGGGGCTGAGCCCTTATGTACTATTCATAAAGTTGTATGTCTTCATCTCGCCGTCATTGATGACCTTACGTCCATGCATTCTCTTCTCCCTCTATGCATTTGTAGTCTTGGTTTAAAATTATTACTTTCAATACATATACCCTCTATTCCGCCTCAGCCCACAATCCCTATCGATCAGCCAGTCAAGCTACGTGCTCCTCGGTTATAGCCAAGTCGAGCTCAGCTTTCTGTGCATCAACGAGGGTGGTTTGTTGATGTGAATATGAAACTAATATGAAACTACAAAGTACAACCATCCAAAAACATCAAGACTGCCTGTGGGTCTCCATCGCTGCACAGGACTTCGGCGCCAGGGTAACGCCCAGCAAACACTGCCAGTCGCTCGTTATCCCATAGCGGATCAACATGCATCTGGTCACCAAGCAGGTCTGCAATAGATGGCTGGGATTGTGCCAGGGTGAATGTTGCCCTTTCAAGATACCTGCTCGATTCGATAGTTGCAGACGAAACGCTCGATGCGGATATATTCACGACTTGGGAATGTCGTTGGACACTTTCGAGTATCCTGATAGCGCTGGTGGCAAGGGGATTACAGATCACTAGATCCTTCAAGAGATGCTGGGCGATGAGAATCCACTCAAATAGCTCATCATTCAAGTTCTGGCTGTTATCGGGATCCATGACAATGGCCACGGAAAGAAGTACTGGGAAAATGTTATCAATGGAGGTTTGATTGTATTGGTATAAATTGTAAACTTACCAGCAGCATCAAATATTCTTATGACAAAATCTGACCACCGGAGTTGAGAGCGATCAGCTTGACTTTGTACTACCAGCTGCCATGCCAAAAGCCGCTTGCTATGGAAAGCGATGCAATTTAACCCAGATGAAAGCGTTCACCATATTGAAGTAAATTACCTGAAGGTAATGCAAACGCTTCGTGCGCTTTGATGAAATTCTAAGAGACCGCTCTTCTCAGAGGGAGGGTTTCTCATTGAGAAAAGAATTGGCCGCTAAAATGGATAAGGATCTAAATAAGATAGGTTCATGAAGGTCATTTACTAGAAGAATGGCGCGGGCATGATATATTTGGAGTGTTACGATCCTATTCTGTAAGGAAAATCAGCTTCCCTGGAGGGCCGACCACATTCCAATCTCACTTGAAAGAGCAGATATGGCATATTAACAGTGGTTTGTATAGTCTGAGAGCAGAACGACGCGGGAAGATCACGTTCAAATTTTTTAATTTCTTCCTCGAAATCAAGGATTGATTTGTAGGACGGAGTGCAGCCTAAAAAACATGTTTCCCATAACCTTCCCATTAATCTTGCCCAGTGAATTTGTAAGATATGAAATGCTGCTTCATTCTAAGTGGGAAAACCTGCGCATAATTCAGGACTCACTCCGTTCTGTGACGCGGGTCACTGGGTGTGTGCACATTGTTCCCTCTTGGATATCAATCTGGGATGAATTAGATGGAAGCGCAATGTTGCAATGCTAGCACTGTCATTTTAGTCACAAAACGGCTTCCCATTGATCAACCGACCTGCTCATGTATAACGTGAGGGCGGAGAAGCATCAAACACTGAAGGCTGCAACATATTGGTATTTGATAGAACGCGGAAACAAATCGCTTTACCGGTCCAAAATAAACAGGCTCCCTATAATTATGTTAAATTGTTCAAGTATAGGGAAGCAAAACCCGGAACACGTACACCATACTCTTCTTCGGGTTTCTGCCTCGATGATACCAAATTTCTGCAGGTCTGACTCCTGGTGCATATTTACTTTGGGCTTGGTTGTTAGAAAACATACACTAAAAATAAGGACGGAATACATGATTGCGCCATGCGAATTGCGGTTCCTTTATCCCTGATGAGTAATCAAGAGTTGGCCGCGACGATTGAACGTACCAGTGGTATTATAATGAGCTGCGATGTTTCCTTCATTCTGTCATGCGGTCAGGGTGCCGATCTTTAATGAGTATAGTATTGGGTACGCACTAATTGATACACGGCCAGAAGGAGAAGAGCCTCAACGCGTTCGAGTGTCGGAAATAGGACATCATCGTGTAAGAGGACGGAACGTGAGAAGTCATAGAGACGCTGCTTCAATACGACCCGCCCTGCTTGATAATCCGCGAAAATAGAAGCCTGAATGAGATAGAAAAATAAGTATAGGGCTCTGGTAGGTCAATGTTTACATACATCAGCTGGCGATTCTGGAAGAAATTGAAGGGAGGTTGTACACATCATAGCCAACAGAGCAACGAAATCCAAGGAGGGTGGGTGATGGCCAGAGGAAAAAGCGAGGAAGCAGGTGTCGAAAGTTGGCTTATGAACAACTGTCCAGAGCCACGGCACCGAAGAATGGTTGAAGAAAAAATACAGGAGATGACCAGTTATCGCATGGTTAGGAAAGTGCGCACGAAGTTCTGCTAAAGCAGACAAGGTTGAAAGTGTATATCCATGACCACCGTGGATCTGTAGACTCAGCTCACGGGCTAGCAAGTGGCGTGTAGGGAACCTACGTGGGGCAGGAAATCGGCCATTTGGCCACATCCAGTACTGTGGTTAGGCAACTGCTGGGAAAGCTGGCCTAATGCTGCTGCCGCTGTTTGAACAGCATGATCAACGGGGGCGGCGTCTTGATCTGGAATGACGGAACTTGATATATTGCGCACAGCGAGACCACTCGTTGTTGCCTGGACGAGTTGAATTAGTGTTTCCAAGCCCAAAAGGGTTGTGGGCTCCAGTCCCCCTGTGGATGTCGGAGCCATCCTGTCCAGCTGATTGAGTCGTTGAAATGTCTGGAATCGCTCGCTTTCGCTAAATAATTCCTCAGCCAAAGTGAGTTGGCAACTGTGGGTGAGTTCCCCAAGAAATCGATGATCATACCTATTTCGAACCATTTGTATAATAGAGCGATCATAGCGGCATAATTCCTGCGCGCCACGGGCAACGCTGGACCATAATATCGGTGAGACTAATAGGCCACCTAGAGGAGACAAGACAGCGCCCACCAACGTTTACATGGCTGGGAGCGGTCGCACTGAGAATTGACCAAATTTAATACACCATTCGATGATCATTACTGGCCCAAACCTGCTGTTTTCTGTCATGACAAGCTAAGGGTGACCCAGCCATGAGCACCACCGTTCATCAGCCCTCCGGCCAAGACGTACGTTGACAACTTCTTTAGACATGCCAACAGAGTTAGCGAACATTGTGTTCTACTTATCGGTATTTGAACTTACAAAATAGCCCTGTTCCGTTTCCGCTTTGGTTTTGGGGGGGCGGCGTTTGTCGTATCAGCCGACGCAATCGCCGATGGATGGGCACCGGGTGCTGGTGATGGGCTGGTTGGGCTTTCTCCTAGAGAGTTCATGTATGTGATAGTTGGCTGTTCCGTTTTTTATTGAAACACTCGTGCAACACGCCTCTGCTGTGATTCTAACCACGGTCGGGTGAAGACGAGTGCCTCACCTTGTTTTGTTCGTAATGGGCACTGGCAACGCCTGCCAAACCTGCGTGCTGTTTGTATATATTTGTACCCCTGCCAAA
>QGOG01004018.1:0-21662 GCA_003313185.1 Collybia sp. MG36 | reverse complement strand
CCATCCTGAATCGGGGCTGCCACTTGTGAAAGACCGGTGTAAAAGATGACGAAAAGCGGTTTATCCTTTGGTGCGTTAAAGTCAACAGTCACCGTGGCTCCTGGTCCGCCGCTCCCGAATGTGACGGCGGGGAAAGCTTTGACGGGCAGCGACGGATTGGTGGAAGGGCATGACCCGGGAACGATGAACGGCGCCGCGAGCGTGAAGACTTGATTCAGACCAAGGGGAACCTGTGGGGGCCCAATCAGCATGGTGGCTTGACTGTAGTCGTAACACTAACATCTAATGCTCCGCTCCAGCCAGCAAATTTATTAACGGCAGACGCAACCCAGCTCGCGTGACGCGCCTCCGTTGACAGGACGCTCGCAGCAGCGGTAAGGTAGTCTTTGTTTGTGATAAACTGGGCTGCACCCGCATACGCTGACACACCTGCGGGGAGCTCTCAGATTCGGGTACAAGGAAAATATAGGCTGCACTTACCGACACCCTCAAGAACCTGGCTGAGAGCGGCGAATGACTTGGGATCGGTGTATGGGCTGCAGAAGCGACGTTAAATTTTATTCACTCGTCGTGGTGAATCATGCTTACAAGGAGTACTTGCAGGGCTTTGTCGCTTTGTCGCCAAGTGCCTTGCTTAGAAAATCGACATGGGCTGCCTCATGCTCGCCGACTTGCACGAAGCGTCCTCGCGCGAACCATGGGAGCCCGGCGTCGGAAAATGCCTTTTCGTCAAACTTCCCAAGAGCCTCCGTGTAAAATGCATTCTCAAGGTGCTCCAAAGTCAGCGCAAAGTTGAGAACCGTCGCATCTGTTAAATTCCTGAGTTTTTGTTCATTCGGATGGATGCGTTGAATTACCATCGATGGCCGCGGCACGACGGACAATCTGGGGTAAACCATGGCACTGGCTGACACTGAGAGCCGCGACAATAAGGGCGGTGAAGCTGTTCTTCATGTTTAATCGTGAAAGGGCGTATGCTGAGGGGAGTGAAAAGTGCGAGCGGGAATACTCTGCGAAATGAAACAGGCCAAACCCTCCACCTTTTAAACGATTGAACCCTGGAGCACGGCGGACATCTCGGGCTGGGTAAATCACTGAAGGGGCTGAATCGAACAAGTCTGTGTCTCTCTCCAGCGAATGTCAAACCAAATAGAGTAGATCACCACTCGATCACAGGTTCGGGCGAGACATTTTGGCTCCGCTCGGTCACCTCGGACGAGTATAGGTCAAATTATCGTACCACTGTGTCGCCTTCCCAGCTAGCTGTATCTCTGGCGCAGGTATTTGCAAGATTAAAAATAACCTTGGGGATCACATCGCCATCGTTAATTACGGCGACTCCACGTTTTCTTTGTGTTGGAGACTTTTTGATCTCCCTAGATGCACCAGTATGTTTGTGCGTATTTATTTCATTAGACTTCTTCAAGCAAATGACGTCAGGGAACTGCTCCAGTGAAACATTGGCTCACATTGAAAACTTTCAAGACCGCAAGATACCCCCTGTGGCACATCATTCCAACCTGGTATCGTCCAACAGCGTCTTCCTCTGATCACACCGTGGATGAGACAGGTGGCCTGCTGAGATAGCCCGCAATGAATTCATGCCCTTGCCAGTGCTCATTAGGGATAAATTCACCACAAATGTATGTAGAATATCTCCGTCACTTCCTCGCCATTTGGATATTGGCTGCAACAGCGTCATAGATATCTGTCGTCTCCCTTCCCGGACTTCGGGGAAGCGGTTTATCCTCATAGGTATACTGCTGGTGATTTAATGCCTCCGAACGGGTATACAGTCGTTGTGGGGCGGCCAAAAGGCTGCTGGGAGGAACAGGGGAGGGCTGCAGATAATCGCTGAGAACAGCGTGCGTGGCGGGGACGTTAGTCTCGATCGGGTTGGGCGACACACAAATTGGTGGAAGATATTGGGTGCGAGGCAGAGATCGGACTGAGGAAGCCCGAGAGCTATACATGGTGTTTGATCGATAGTGTGTCCCTTCAACCGCAGGAGCGCGAAACGGTTGTCGCGTTGATTGACGCTCTTCTCGTTGGTACTCAGCCGGCATGAACAGCGGGACAGGCATGTGTCCCTTTGCTAAGATATCGTTTCTTGAAAGTACATTGAGGGCGTATTCCACCTCGCTGGCTGATTTGAAGCTACTCATGCTTGACTTTCTGGACATGGCGAGTTTTTCCGTATCTCTAGCCCGCTCTTGCGCAAGGCTGCGGCGATGCCGAAACGAGAGGCCAGTTGCAATAAGGAGAATTGCCCCAACAGCAGACAGTGGTATCGCAAAGACAGCCGTGGGCGCAGAGTGGCGCGTTAGCAGTGTACTAACCGAGGCTGAAGTCGGCGGGCTTGGGGATGCGCTTCCCGTCGCAGATGCACTTGAGGACTGTGGGGGTAATGCGAATGGGGCTTGAGCTGCATCGCCAGTAGCTTGCCCAGAAACAACGGGAGTGGCTGACCAGCCCCGGTATCAGTGGTCAAGATATTTCGCTTTGGGAGTAGAACGCACGACTCAGGTAAAAGGACGGTGAGAAATACAGTTTCCCGTAGTCATCTTTTACTTTCAAATGGAATTGTAGCATATCGGTCACGTTTGGGGCGGCTCTGCGCACGTGGTTAGTGGCCATCCCGGAGGAAATCATGGCACTTACATGGAAACCATGTAGGAGCCCGCGTCCTGCTCTACGGTAGGCCATATTGCGGAACCACATCCATCTTCAGACGTCCCGTCGGGCGCAGTTGATCTAGACTGGACTTGAGAATTGTTCGACATGCATAGGGAGAAGGACGGCGAGATGATAGACTTTGTGGTAGTCCAGTTTCCGATGATGGTATCGCCCGGGCCAAAGATCGTCCCATCAGAGGGGCTCACCCAATCCATGCTGGTGCTTTCTCCCCGGCTCCTCTCAGAGAGAATAATCAGGAATAGGGTCACGGAATGGTGGACGCGTCCTCTAGGCATCCACATTAGAATGGTAAAGAACGATGGGAGTAGGAGTGATGGATGAAGTGAAATGAGAAGCCCAGCTTCGGTCGAAGGAATAAAATCGGGACAAGGCGCCGTCAAGGCGGAGGAAGGAGGGAATGTGAGGCTGACGGCGGTGAATTCGTTTATATATGTTATTGAACCAGTCTCGATCATTTTCTGGGAGATGCCGGAGTCGATCTAGTCGTTGAATGGCGTCGATGCTGTCGAGTCGATCTCCATTGATGAATCGACGGTCCCGGACGTCGATGCCAATGGCTGAGAAACAAATTGTTGTAACTGGGCACTGTGTTTTACTTGATAAAATTGGCATCCAGTGAGGAATTTGGAGACGGACCGCTTTCGATCCCGCAGTGCTATCAACATCTCAATCACCTCGTCCTGATCTGACATTTGGAGTTCGCCACCAGGGAGTGTAGTTGCAAACTCTTTTGCTTGGTTTACAGAATTTTTGAAATCATTGGTCTGGGGTTTGTGATCAGTCAAAATCATAGCAGGAGACGCGAGTTCGCGACGAACCGCTTGCAGCAGTGCCTGCTTCGCTTGGGGCAAAGAAATTGATTCCTGGCGCTGGGTAAGCTCCAGGACTGTGGAAAGTTTTACGAGGAGGCTCTCGTATAGGCTGTTTGGTGCTTGAGTGGTCATTGCGAACAAAGGAATCGGTGATTGTCTTTGTTGTGAAGACATGGTATTGCACTTACACCCATCATCTTGGGCTCAGACGCCATTATAGACGTATCATGTCCAGCTACAGCGAGCTCAACTGCACTCATGGCAGTCAAACACGGGCGCAAGAAGATACTAAGCGCGTCGATAGCCACATAAAAGCCATCAAAGCGCGCCTGTGCCACACTCTCTGAGTCGGGGTTCCTGGGTTTAGCGATGCGTGCCAGACTGTAGAGTATGGCCATGCTGTGTTGCTGCAACGATCCTGGTACGTCTCTCTAACTACACTTGAAGTGTCTAATTATTTATAATGCTGTACTAATCTGTAGTATGTCAATCCCACACAGCCGCTTTATCTACTGGTGTCACACGCAAGAGCCATCAGCGCCCCCGGTCCAGTAATGCCCTCAACTGCATTCTGAATAACTTGCCAGAAACCCATCATACCACTGCCTCGGAAGATCAATACTTGTGATCTAATTCAGGTGTCATCCCTAAATAGATGCTGTTCGCACTGCTTTACCTCGTTCGACGTGTGGCCCTCACCTTCTATCACTGAATAACACTCACTGACCCGGACAAAAACCTTCCATAACAACCCCTCATCCATGGATCTCTTCGGCACTGTTGTGGGCGCAATCGACCTTGTTAGCAAACTCGTTGATTATCTCCAAGCCGTCAAGGGCGCCAAGGAAGACCGCCAGAGACTATTATCAGAAGTCTCTGCCCTCGGAGCCCTCCTCGAGGTCCTGCGTGGCCGTCTCGATAATCTCAGCAGCGATGATAGCATTTCAGGCAAGCTGGTGAAGGCCGGCATCAATCGCCCCCTCCACATGTGTCTCGAGGCTCTGAAATCCATTGTCAGGAATCTGGAGCGTCTTGTGTCAGATGCGAACATCAAGCCATCATCATTACTTGCGGAAAAAATGAAGAATCTCAGGTGGCCATTCCGCCAAGAGGACATCAGGGCGGCGTTGAGCAACATTGAGCGCCTGAAGACCCTGGTCTCGCTCGCATTGCAATCATCGCTGATGTGAGTCGCCGTCGTCTGCAGCAATCGGGATTTGGCTTACGCGTCGGGAGTTAGGGAATTCATTGAGAAGGCCCGTGATGAACTAGCGATCGTAGGGCTTAATGTGGAAGGGATCAAGTCCGCCGTCTCTTCCCTTGAGGCTGATCAGAGAGGTGTGTAGATGCGGTGGCTATTCTGATGTCGAATTTCTGACACCTATCAGCCCATACGAAGCAAATTGAATCCATCCAGGGCGATTTCATCGACCTGGGCGTCAGGCTCCAGGGTGCCACCAATGACATCGCGGCGATACGAAACGCCGTCGCAAGGACCCAGAAAGGTGGGATCGGCAATGCTGAACATCGCTCTCTAACATTCGGACACTAGGGCAAGAAAATCGGGACATTCTCCACTGGATTTCCGCACCAGACTTCGACCAGAAGCACTCCAATGCGTTTGGAAAGCACGCGAATGGCACTGGGGAATGGTTTCTCAGGGAACCGAAGTTTGTCGCTTGGCGACTGGGGTGGTGGAATATGCTCTGGTGCCCCGGAAACCGTGAGTGCATATTCAGTACCGACCATTCTGAGCTGACAGCCAATTGTTACAGCGGGAGTTGGGAAGTCCGTCATGACGTGAGTGGAATCTGATCGATTCTGGTGTTTCATGCGAATTTCACGATAGATCGGTCATCATCCACAACCTACAGGAGGGAATGACGGAGGACGAGGCCGTGGTCTTCGCCTACTTCGACTACACAACAACCCACACAACACAAGAGCTCGTTGGGGCCCTCTTGTCTCAGCTGGTGAGACGAGGTATGTCAAACTCGGGGATAAAATCACTTCAGAAACGCATGAAAGGGACCCGTCCAACATTGGAGGACCTATGGGACATCTTTGAAGCCGAGGTTGAAACCTATGATCGAGTCTTCGTTGTGATTGATGCGCTGGACGAAGCTGCTGGCCCGATCTGGATCCCGCTTCTCCGGCGCCTCCGGACACTCCCTAGGATAGGGATTCTCGCCACCTCCCGGGACTTGGGTAACATTGCAGTAGAATTCCAGGATGACCACCGTCTCGATATCATGTCCGACAAAGAGGATTTGAGAAAGTACATCGAAGAGCGCATCTTGGGCAGTACTGGGAGTTTTGAATGGATGCTAAAGAGAGATCCGTCACTCCGTGCAGAGATCATCACTGGAGTTGTGGAGAAGGCGGATGGGATGTATGTGATTCAATCATTGCCGCAGTGTTGACGATTTTGGTGCTCAAGACAACATCTCGCAGGTTCCTCTTAGCCTGGTTGCACATGAACGCCTTGGAGACAGAGTCTAGAGTACTTGGGCTACGTCGAACACTGGGACAGCTACCAGGAGATTTGAAGTCTGCGTATGATGCCACAATCGATCGAATCAGTGATCAAGACAAGGAACTCGCACTCCACATTTTCTCCTGGGTGATCCACGCTGCTCGACCGATGCGAATCGATGATTTACGATATGCGCTGGCGGTCGAGGATGGAATGACAGTCATTGACCCCGATTTCCTCTATGATAGAGCCCATATCACGTCAGTATGTGTTGGGTTGGTCACCCTGCGACCCGAGACATCCCACCCCCATGGCGCCTATGTTGGGCTTGTTCGTGCGTCGTCCTGATATCAAACCCACTATCATGATTAATCTCACAGTACATTCAGATTACACTACCCGAGATCATTTGTGCGAACATCTTTCGGCACAGCTTCCCCATCCGGCCCACCTCGCAATTACGTCTCTCAGATATATCGCTTTTGAGACCTTCAACAGGCCACTTGATCTCGGTGCTCTAGGGGAACTCATCAACACTCCGCTCGCCTGGTATGCCATTAAACATTGGGGCGATCATGCACGCATGCACGGCAATGATCCGACTGCACACCGTCTAGCCATGGAACTGTTGCGCGATGACCAGAGGGTTGTCGCACTCGGTTCAAATTCCCTCGCCTCCAACATTGAAGGTGTCACTGCCACTCAACTTTGTGCCTATTTTGGTTTGCCAGATTATTTGACCTGCCTCCTGGACCATGGCTCTGATGTGAATTCAAAGGACCCAAACGGTGGTACAGCATTAGCAGTAGCAGCCCGCTCCGGTCGGGAAGAAATCCTGCAGCTGTTACTTGCGCGGGAGGGTATTAATGTCAACCTGGCGAATAACGAAGGCGTTACTCCACTAAGATGGGCAGTACTGTGTCAGCACCACCGAATTGTCGAGCTCCTGCTGGCAAGGGACGATGTCAATGTCAACCTGGCAGATAGTAACGGCACTACTCCACTAATCTCGGCAATAGTGACTCAGAACCAGAGAATGGTGCAGCTTCTGCTAGCAAGGGACGATGTCGATGTCAATTCGCATAACTCCGGTTGGATGACACCAATGGCACACGCAATCGTGAACGGGCACAGTGGGATTGTGGGACTACTGCTGGCAAGGAGCGATTTAGACATTAACTGGCAGGACAAGGACGGATGCTCACCATTAGCGTTGGCGATAATTGAGGGGCGTGAAGCAATCGTGCAGCTGCTGTTGGCAAGCGAGGATTTGAAATTCGACTCGACGGACAATCGGGGAAATACGTACCTATCTGTCGCAGCAGGCCGCAACAGCGATCGAATTGCCAAGCTGCTTCTAGCCAAAGGCATCGATGTCAATTCGAGGAACTTACATGGTCAAACGGCGCTGTCCGTGGCAACATGGCTAGGTCACGATGCGGTTGTGAAAGTCCTCCTGGCTCAGGACGACATCGAGATAAATGTGGTAGATTCGTACGGCAAGACACCTCTCGATCGGGCAAACTCAGCTGTAAACCTGGTCAATCTTGGTTTCCCCTGGGGAGATATTGAGAAGCATAGGAGTGTTGCTGAGTTGCTCCGGGCAGCGGGTTGCCGCACGAGTGCGGAAGTGGGCACAGGCTTGGGCAGCTAAGTCTGACTCAGTCGAGGCTGGTAAGCTGAATACCCTGTTGATGATCGTTGTTCTCTCCACGGTTCATGGCGACTCGTGGGCGAAGGTCCACTTCCTATTGAGCCCTGGGCACATTATTCTATGACTTGGCCCCAACTCCTATGGGCAGATTTTGTATGAAGGCTGCGTAGTCGTATACTATCCACAGAGCGCTTATGATCGTTTATATTCTTTTGGGGGTCAAGTAGAAGGAGCCTTCCAGGTGGGCCATGAGAGTTTCCCCCTAGCCATTGGGTGGGATTGAAGATCGGCCAACCACCGGCAGGAGTTCCGATTCCTGCCAGTGGTTCATGGGAAGTCAAATTCTTATGGATTGGGTTACTATTCGCAGTACAAATGGTTATCGACGGAATGAATCCCAGCAACAATAAATGAATTCGTCACGCTAAAAAAAATTAGATATTCAGGCGTTGGTGAACGACTATTCCTATTGCCAAGATGTCGTCAAAGTTTGTGTTCCAGACGCAGCTACTGTGGCCTGGCGATTCGGGTCTGACTCCCAGACGACCTGTATGGGGAAAATATGATACCGACATGTCTCTGAAGTGGGAAGGAGAAAATAACGTACGCTCCCATCCGTTTCCTTGCGAATAAATTTGTACTGGAATACCGTATTGGCGGGGAGAGAAACGGAGATAGTCCACACCGGGTATGAAGCCGAAGACAGAGCCAACTAAAGTGGGATGTGAGCTGGTCCGAGGGGTGGTGTCGAAAGACTTACAGCAGCCGCTGGATCCCACGTCCCCAATTGTGAGATACTACCCACGAGGAAGATATTCTAGTAGACGATAGTGAGATGCATGAACATGTCAGGGTAAACGCATCGGACGGACTTCACCGAATGTGGTCGTCGCCGTTTCGGCAAACGACACAGTAACGGTTCCGGCTCCGGTTCCTCCCCCAGTCGACCCACCGGAGGTCCCAGTGCCCTTTGCACCAGTATGAATAGCGATAGCGCTCCGAGGGGGTACAGTAGCGCTGAATGTCCCTCCAGAAACCGTGAAGCTGTCGTGTATTTTCGTCAATTAATAGCTTGCGGGTATGGAATGAGTGGTGCATACGAAGTTCCTGTGCAAGACCCAGATGAAGCTTTGCCGCTGATGACGTCACAGTACGACCCAGCAGCCATCGAGGTCGTGAACGAAGTGCTCCAGGCTGAGTCGGCGTTGTTGATAGCGACAAAGCCAGCAGAACCTGGATGCAAAATGGTATCTTAGCATAAATTAGGCGGGATTTGGTGACACTTGCCTCGGCCAAATGCAATTTGTTGAGATTGTGGGGAAACCCAGTTGGTCAGTGCCGCGGTCCCGACATTGTTGCGGAACCCAGTCATCCCGCTAATAGCAACGAAACGATGTTGGCAAAGCCATCCATTGCTGCCACCGGTCGCAGAACAAGTTCCGGCATTCCCGTTGGGTGCGCCAAGGTCGGTGTTCGAGAACCCAGAGTAACTAGAGAGGATCGTCGGAGTACCATAGGAATGAGCGAGCGAGAAAATTGTGGCTGTGATGTAGGTATTGGACGGGGAGTTGATGTTCAAAGATCCTCCATTCTGAGAGGTGGGTCAGTGGCAAGATACTGAACGGGGACGGATCAACGGACTCGTTCAGTATCGTGGTTGGCTACGAAAACATTCGCTTGTGTCCCCGAAACCCAGCCTGCCAATATATGAGCGCCTTTCAGTCCTTGATGACTTGTGTTATATTACCTTGACTGTCGAGGTTCTGCAAGCTAGATATTCCTCCACCAGAAAAAGCGTTTTTCAGGGCGGTTGTGTACCGGAATCTGTACAACAATTTCAATCTCTAGTAGAGACCTATGAGTTGGGGGACGTACTCTTGAACATCTCCTGTTAACCGGGTCATTAATGGTTCTTGAGCAGCAGAGCAGGGAAAAGGCGCACCATTTCCAACATATTCAGATGGCTGGATCGGCTCACCCGAACCCCAAATAACTTCTTGAGAAATGTAGGGTTTCGTTGTGAGCCGTCCAAGAATATTTGCAATGTCGGTCGCGGGCATATCTATCCTCCCACCTTAGCGGTATATTATAGAATAAAGAGATGGTATACGCTTCGCTGCATCCAGACGGAATCCATCCACGCCTAAAGAGAGCAGATCATTTCCATATTGGGCAAGTCGTGATCGAACATATTCAGTATCAGTCGCGAGACTACGCAGGTAGGTCAGTTACACGTATGGGCCGGGATAGGGATATGGTGTCTTACTCGGCCAGATTATCCAGTTCGCACGTTTGCACTTCCACCCGGTTGTCATAGTTTACAATATCATCTCCAGGCTCAAGCCCGCAGTGGTGGAAATCCTACCGCGGAATGATGATGAAAGTGAAAGTGGCGAAAGTGACGAGGCATACCTGTGTTTGGTAGATACCCGGATAGTTGTAATGGGTGAACGAGCTACCCGCAACGCCTGTGCCCGAATCTGAGCCTGCCATGTGGTTGAACAGCGTATCTGCCAATATCTTCTCAGTTTGTGGACGAGTGAAGCGAATATAACACACCAGCGATGACTTTTACTCCGGCAGCATGGCAGGTGGAAACCATGCTACAGCGCACATAAAACATGGAGCGGAGTGCAAAGGAACCAACTATACCTCTGGAATTGCGCCCGATTGCCACGTTTCGAAGTTAAAGTGTAAGAGACGGGCTGGTAGTCTGTCCACCACTGGGTACCAGTAACATGCTCCTGTGGGGGGCTCACTAGAACATTTCAGGAGGCCGGGAAGAATGAGGGTTTTTCTCTGACCTTGAACGAAGCCATAGCCGGCTGGACCAATAAAATTGGTGCATTCGGCAGCAACACTGGCCCAAGACCATTCGAACATCTGGATGATCACCGTTTTAGAGCCCCCAGGTCCGCGGGACATGAGCTGTGGGTCTGTCGCATTTTCGAATACCGGTGCTGCGCTGGCTAACAGTAGCAAGGAAGCGAGAAACGAAAGGTTTTTCATTGCGGGAGCACAATTCGCAGCTGAAATTCTCTTGAAGTGGGTGTTAAAGTAGCCCAAACCATGTCCATGCGCTCGGAAGACGGTCCAGGCATCGTATTCAAACTGTATCCGGCCGCGGAGAAATACATCCCACTGGCAGTTTAGGTAGCCCTTTGGATGTCGCCAGATGAGGGCACATTCCTGAATCACAGACTACACCGGAACCTAAACATGCCATGGCGACAGCGGATGGCTCAGGTGGTCGCCTGTCGGTCCGTTCAGTTCCGGTTCCATGGGAGGAAAGTAGAGGTAATTGGTGCAGCGGCTTGGCCACCACGCGTCATTAAAGTTGAAGAAGCTGAATAATAAACTTTTCCAGAGCATTTGAGCGTCATATTGGTTGACATCTGCAGTATCTTAGCCCGGCAAGTCCGACGCCTTTTTTATCCCATTGCCGCGTGAGCGTATGTTGACGTCTTCTCTACACATAGAGTAAGCGCCAGCTTTGACAGGTTTCTCCGAGATCCTGGGTTTTCAAAGGCTGCCAGTGGGAAGCCATTGCTCCTGTGGAACCCGGGACACGGTCATAGGATTTGGAACAACATCTGAATGCAGGGGGCACGAAATGAATCCCACAGACCAGCCGTGGATTCCCTTTTCTTTAAGAATAATAACAGCAAGGTGGGACACCCAATCAGATCCAACTTGAATAGCATGATCCTGGTTGGCTCGCTGAGCAGATATTTTCGCCTATTTGGCCAGAGCCTCAATCAATTTGGCGTTTCTGCTGCCATTTGCCCATACTTCTAATATACTCATATCGGCATCTCAATCAGCTGCCAGTCTCAATGCTACCTCATCAGCCTCGGGGCGTATCAGGGTATCCTGGGATCCAGGCTGGATTCGACGCGTTACAACAACCATTCCCGAATCAATCCAACTTCTTGTCCCAGGACCAATCTCTCCACCCAGGAGCCGACCTCAACTCTCCTCAAGGTTTCAAACAGAATATACAAATGGTGCAGAATAATGTCGCCCAAGTGGAAAACCTAGCGCGGCGCGCACTGAACGGCATGTACGCGACTTTCGTGTCGATGCCTTCTATGATGTTGACCGGACGGATACTTTTAGTCAGAATGCGTATCACCCCGGGAGTAGCCCAGCTCAGACAGAAGGTAAGGCTCACATCGCGAGAGGGACCTCATTGCTTGATACGCCTTTCCTCAGCCGATATCGCCTCCCTGACGCAGAGCCTGGATATTCTTTTGGGAATAATGAAACACACTGGTGTTGGTGGACTGCCATTGCTCCCAACAGGCGTTAAACCACCCCCAGAGAGTGACATGCTCAAGACTGTCAGTGCAGAAGTACAGACCCTTTTCGCGCAACTTGAGCAGAGCCAAAATCGCGCAGCAGTCACCGCAAATTATCTAAGTACATCTGATAATACTGCTCGTGGCAGATGAAGAGATTTATATGCATCAATTCCTGTACTAACACATTCAGTTCTAATATCATCATTCTACCAGCCTCGAAGTTCGATATCAGCCAGAGCATCTCTAGTCATCTCTGCCTGTGACCGATATTTGATTCCCAGGATACGTGCCTCCTTTGCAGTGTTATAGTTGATCGTGTGCACTGCCTTGAGTCCTGCTCCGGGGACCCCTTTCACTATCTTGTGCGAGGTAGGGGAAGGGGAAAGTGAGCTGGCTACGTCAACTGACGGGCAGGGCTTGTCGGTTCAGGAACTTTAAGAGAACGCCGGGTTACTCACTCCAGTCTTGCCAGACATATGGTCCTATAGAACTGTCAGTGACTCGCTTTTGGCATGTTCCAGCACTAACCTGCAGAAACAATGATGCGCTCCCCGGCTGCATCGGCCTTTTGCAAGGCGCGAGTGTGGGCTTCGGCTAGGTCCCGTACGTCGACCCAACAGGAGCCCTGTGTGGCTAGAGCTTCGGGTGTCCTGGAGTTTTCTACAAATATCGTGTTGTAGAGATCCTTCATAGATGCATTCAGCGTGGAAGCCGACGGTACATCGTGAATCACCGGCTAAACAAGTAAGTTCCCAATTTCCACTTGAGGCGAGGTTTGCAGATACTCACTCCAAATACCTGAATAGATCCATCATTAACGTGTTTGATGGGGTTGAATTCGACTCACGAAGGGTGGGTTGATGACAACCAAGTCCCAATTGAGCTGGGTCTTATTTTTATTGTAGAAATCCCAGGCAGCTGGACCAACCGTCAACTCAACACAAAAGGTATGTGATGGGAGGGTTACCTCTCTCGCCCAGCGTCTTGGATGCGCGGTATATTGTGATAGGCAGGACACCACTATCTTTACCTTCCACCTCTTTTGGGGATTGCTCATTCCAGTCGACTTCAGTGAATACTTTGGGGTCTGGGGAGACGTGTAGGACGGCAGCACACGATGATGTTACAACAATTCGTTTAACGGAGCTTCTGGCCTCGGTTGAATGTGCGATCTGATGAAATTGTCGATAACGTACTCGGTCTTGGCTGCGCTCTTCAAGATGCCAACTGTGCCCTCCACAGCGGGCCTGATCAAGTCTGGGTGGGAATAGACGTTTCTTCCGGCGCAGCAATGTATATGGCAAACGGATCTACCTTGTGGATTGGTCGCGTTCATATGAAATGGGGATGCAATATGCTCTATCGCGTCCACCCCTTTCACAGCCTCATCGAAAGCTCCCTCCTACTCTCGATGTTACATCCAGAAACTCATCCAAGGATCTCGCGCCCCTACCTTTGTAATATCTTCGACCACAACAACCTCGAATTTCTCGCCATAACTCTTGAAGTATCCCTCCAGATACGCCGTCTTTTCGACAGAGCGGACCGTTCCCCGGACCGAATATCCTCTCTCAAGTAGGTTTCGGGCAACCCAGATCGCGATATATCCATTCACTCCCGAAACGAGGACTTTGGCTCCAGGCTGAACGACTGGCATGGTAGGAACGAAGGTCGATTTGCGTGGAAACCCCGGGTTCCCTCTCTCTTATTCGGATTGTTAAGCGCTGATCATAGCACTGATTCGAGATCATTCGAGGCGTATGGCAGCCAAATCGGCTATTCCAATACGCGAGTGGAGCATCGATGTGTAGATTCAAGGAGATAGCCAAACACCATTACCAAATCGGGACTTCTGTACCCGTGGGCCAAGTTGAACGTTGAAAACTTGAACTTGTTCTACCAGTATAATTACTTTTACCCTTCTGCACTTTTCTAATTACGATTGGACACTGGGGCCTCTCTATTCAACACTTGGTTCAATTACACTATATATCAAACTTCCCACAGGAATCATGATCGACATCACTGTCATGGAGAACTTGGTGTATGTCCGCCCGACAATTGGTGGCTATAATTAACAACCAAACATTCAGCATTGATGCCCCGGATGTAGATTTTCATGGGACGTATGCGTTCCAGGCAGCGCCGGTTGGAAGCCGACCATTCCTCGTCAAACGTTCCTGGCTCCCTCAACTTGAGGTATCAACTGTCTTTCAAGACATGTTGTCCATCCCCCAACCACAAAACCCTGAAATAATCGATGGTTCTCTCGTTGTGCATTTACCCGATCCCGCTGAAGATATAGAACACTTCTTCAAAGCTATATTCGATAACAAGTATGTGCGCCCAGCCCAAAAACCAGACATCCTCCTGACCATTACAGGTATTTCCTGCCCCCACCGGCCCAGACGAGTTTTGCAGCTATCAAGGCTATCCTCCACCTGAGCCACAAGTACCACGTTCCGAGCCTCCGCACACGTGTTCTTCGCCATCTGGACACGGCGTACCCAACGACTCTGGCCGCATGGGATGAGCGCTCCGTTTCTCGTTCGTTTCCACCCCCTGCGCGGTTCGAAGATGAATTTGCGTTGCTGCAGGTCGCCAGTGAGGTCAATGCCACCTGGCTGCTCCCGTCTCTCTTCTACAGCTGCTGCACGTACGCGCTCAATGAGATGCTCGACAGTCCAAGTTGGAAAGGGTCAGACGACATGACCATGAGCAGACGTACGTGTCTCGTGGGGTATTCTAAGCAGCATATCGCCACGTCGCGAGTGCTGCGTTTTTTGCTTCTCCCACTGGGGAATAAGTGCGAACAGCGTAATGCCCAGGTCGATGGGTGCAATCTGAATGCGAGGAGGTGGCTGAATATAGTCGACACATGGCGGATGTCCATCCCGCTTGAAATTTGGAACGATGGTGATTGGAAGAAGTTTAGCAAGGACGTCTGCGCGCCTTGCTTGGCGGAGGCTAGGAAAACTCATCGCATAGCCCGACAGACAATTTGGGATGATTTGCCGAATATGTATGGACAATTGTCTTGGGTAGAGCTAGAAAAACTTAGGAAAGCCGCATTCAGGCCATCATAGATGTGTTGTTTTGAATAGATCTGTCGCTCGAGTATACATAACACCCTCTATTATCCCCTCTGTATGGTTACTTATTACCGTTGAATATGAATATTGACGTCAGCCATGCCGCTTGAAAAAGGACTCGTGCAAGAAATAAAAAAAAACAAGGTGTGGTGAGTAGGCGACGAAGAAGGACATTGTGATGCGGTGGGAATCGAGAAACCTTGCATGGGGACATTAGCGGCAGAGCAGTCAGTGCGCATGCGATGAGTACGCGTCGGCTTAGGGTCATGACGGATACGCTTGGACGATAGTTATCAGAATTGGGTCAAAAATTCCAAAAATATGGGTAAAATATAGAAAGAGTTGGTTCGCCAATCTTCGGGCATTGGGATGGGGAAATCAACGTCTTAAATATCTATGTCGAGGGGTGTAGGAACATGAGAGAATAGTCCTGTTTCAGAATACCTAACGCAAGTGGGAAAACCGACTCGAGATAAGGGCGGGCGGGCGCCCCGACGTTAACTTATGCCTCCGAGACAGATGCAAGTGGCCCTTGCGCCCATCCCAAAAGGTGCTACTCAATTTCTTGGCTGGTTCAAGTCTTGAATTTTACCAAGCCGCCTCGTTCCCATGGGTTCGCTAGGCGCGTTCTCCCTCGCGAGCCCCGCGTAGTACTACTGGTAGAACCCCATCGAAATCTGGGAGGGTATGAGTCATGGTGTCAAGGACGCCTCCCAGCTTCTCAGCCAGAAAATCGTTTTTTACGTGTTTGTGTCCATCTATCGTGGGAGAAGCCTAGAGGAAGTTACGGCGGGGGTGCTAGTCGCTCGCGGCACTCCTACCACAAGAATATCGTTGAAGCAAAGTAAATGGACCTGACATCGCTTCTGATGAGGGCTAGCTGTCTCAAAAGCACCATGAGTATCTCCTAATTTGATACATGACGGTGCGGAGGGCATAACGCGCGATGGTGGCGAAGTATCGATAGCCCTCCCTAGTCACTCCCATAGGCTTTCCAGAAGGCATGGGGAACAGGAAGGATCGGTAACCCCTGATTAGATTTGCTGTATAAAGTGAGATTGGAGCGCGCGAGGAGGGGTGCATAGGTAGCCATACACCCGCCAGAACATGTCAATGCAAGCGGACCGATATTTTTCCAAAAGAAATAGTCCATAGATTCTTCGAGAGGTAACCTGCTCATGCTGAATTTTCCATCCGAAAGACCAGAAAATGGCGGGTGTTCAAGCGATGGTTCATTCTAAAAATACATTTATTCTTTGGGAGGATTTCGATTGCTGGCGCATGTGGCTAAAGCGGTCAAAGAGTCACCCCAAAGCCAGGTTGGCGTCGTCTCCGCTAGCAACAATCCTGGTAGGCTCGAGCATGTTTGCCAGGATAAATCGACCATCTTTATCAGTACGTTTAAGTATGGGTTTGTAATAGAGAACACTTCAGGAGGTACTGACTTGGCATATCATTCTCCTCTGCCCTCCAGACTGCCTCATCGTAGTCTTTGGTCACCCCAGTGACAACGTGGCGCTTTATAAGTCGTTGCTGAGCTTCCTCAATCTCAACATGGATAAGCCACCGTTCGTCTAACAAGGCGCTAGCCTCGCGCCACGGCTCAATAGAGAGGAGGGTATAAAGGCCTTCGATAATTACAATACGATGACTTGGGCGTATTATCACTGCATCGGGCGTGGGATCTTTGAGCGCGTGGTCAAACGAAGGCGCCGTAATCGCTGCTGTCGGTAGGGCGCGCAAAGATTTAACGAATTGAACATATGCTGGGCCATCAAAGGTCCAATGTATTCCCCGCCTGTCATAGGCGAGTTTGGGGTCTGGAAAGAGATCGAGAAGATGCCGGGCAATGTGCCAACCATCTAGGCCGACAAGAATGGCGGAGACTCCGGAATTGGGACCATCACGCAAATCAAGTCGGTCATTAATGTGTTTTGTCAATAGGGATGCGAAAGATGTCTTTCCGGACGCCGGGATGCCAGCAATCCCCACAAGGAGACGAGTAGGAAATACAATCCTGGTGGAATTTTGAGCACGCCGGCTGGGTTATTCGGTGAGGACTATACTTTTCCAGTTTCTCGATCAAATCTTGAGCGAGGTCAGCCGCTTTTGTCTCCATCAAATACCAGCGAGGTGGTGAAGCGCTGGTGAATTTTGCTGCAGGATTCAAGCCAGAGTAGAGCTAGTTTGTGCCAGCGTTTTGAATGGTTGTGAATTGAAGACTAGAGGATACGGCGCCCTTGACAGTGGGCATGTCGTTTCCAACGTTTTGAATTTAATTTGTCCAACTGTTTATGTAACCGGCCCGGCCCACCGGTTGTGTCAGGTTCACCGCCCCAAGGCGGGGAGAGTGACTGATTTCGAGGAACAACCACTGCGTACATCAATTTGCAGTGCAAACACCTGCTCTCAATCCCACTATCCCACTATCCCGAGAGGCATTTCTCCCTTCCATAGTTCAGCTATAACATTCTCTCCTGATCTCAACGATCACCATGAATCATGCGAAGCCAGGAATGATTCTGAAGAGGTGAGTCGTGGGTAACATTTCCCACAACAGGGAATTGATTATTGGCTCATACGGCAGAGCAAATCCGTCGACGATACAAGACAAGTTCTTGGTGGGGTACCAAGGCTGGTGAGTCAAACTGATCAAAAGATATCAGCATACCGGACAGGGTTATGTTCTGACCCACTTTCTTGTTGATAGGTTTACCTGTGCTGGGGATGGAGAGCCAATTGCACCAGGTGAGTGGCGCCCCTCTTCCCCGATATGAGAATCCGACAAGCATCCATTAGGGCATCACGGATGGTTACATTGGTTCAATCACCCAATTCCTGATGGAGGCAAACCCAACACCGACCTTTGGCCAGATGTCTCTGCCTACTCTCCGTCAGAGCTCTTCCCTGCTCCTGGACTGAAATACAAATCTGGAGAGCAGGCGTTCTTATTTTCTTCCCGCCACCCTAAAACTGTCCAGAGGTGTGCTCATCGCCTTTTCATGCCGCTAGTTTACATATATTTTTAGACACTTTAATTGGATGGCGCAGCATGGCGTGGATGGTGCCTTCCTACAGCGCTTTGCTAATCAGTGTGACCTAGAAGCTGGAAACGCGGGCATCATGCGAATTCGTGACGAGGTCGGAGATCGCGTCAAGGAGGCTGCAGAAAAAGAGGGCAGGGTGTTCGCCATAATGTATGCTCCTCCGTTTCTGACCAACCCGAAATATTTCACTCATCTGAATTACTGGAAGGTACGATGTGTCTGGTGTCCCAGCCGATCGCATCCAAAGTATTCTTGAGCGCGATTGGGTCCACCTCATACGTGACCAAGGCATTTTGGATAGTCCTAATTATCTCAAAGAACGAGGGAAACCAGTGTTAGCTCTTTGGGGTAAACTGACACCCGAATATGAGTCTTTGCATGGCTAACATGTACATATAGGGTTTGGGTTTGATAATGCGTGTCATACACCAGCCCTTTTGCGTTCGATCACGGCCTACTTCCGGAGCATGACGCCTGGCGGTATCTATCTTATGGCTGGGACTCCTGCACATTGGAGGACGGCAGAGAGTGATGCCGACAAAGATCCGGAATTCCTCGATGTTTGGTTGAACGAATTTGATGCTATCTCCCCTTGGACTGTAGGCAGGTATCGAACGGACGATGACGTTAATGCTTTCGCGGATACCAAAATGAAGGGAGACATGGATCTCATTCGGAGGAGGAATGAAGAGGGCACACGCCGCAAAATTGATTACATCCCAGTTGTTCTACCTGGGGGATCTGTGAGAATCCCGCATTCAAACCCTATTGAATCTAATATTTTATTTTGCAGGGATTCAATTTATCGGAGGGAAAGTGGGCGTACAATGATATCAAAAGAAGGGGCGGTCATTTCTTGTGGAAGCAGATATTCCAAGCTCGGAGGTACGGGGCACGAATAATGTACGGTGCAATGTGGGATGAGTAAGTCGATTGAAGCCTGAACGGCAGCCAAACTTATCACATTTTAGATACGATGAGGGAACAGCTTTCATGCCCGTCGTCGAAAAGAAGCGAATGTTGCCAGAATCCGACAAGTATCCATTCATGGCGCTTGACGAAGATGGCTTTGATCTTCCGGCAGACTGGTTAGTTCCGATCTTCATATGTACTATTTCAAATGGTGATATAATATCTAGGTACATGCGTATCTGCGGATTCGCCGCTGAGGGTCTCCGCAGTGAGCGCCGTATACACGAGAGCTTCCCATCCAAAGAACTCCAAGATTATTGGGCGTCGCGTCCGAAGTATGAAGAAGTAGATGTCAAGGGAGGGGACTTCGTTTCCGGATCATCTTCCAAACCCAGTGAGGCGGGTGCAAGCAAGGGCGACGGCCAGTCGTACCAAGAATGGTTAGCGACACAAAAAGAGGACAAGGAAGAACCCCCTCCTCCACCATACTCTCTTGAGGAGGATGAGGGCGCACCAAACGAGGTAGCAGCAACATCATCCTCTTCTGGTTCAGCGCCACTAGTTGCCGCAGCATCAGCTGCAGTCCAGTCAGCGAATATTCCAGTTATTTCTACGCCGGTAGCTTCTGCCACAAAAGCGCCAGGGACCACCGGAGCCGAGAGCTCACACGCGCAGCGTCCTATTTCTCCTGCCACAAGCCCTCCGCCCACAATTAATAACTCGCGGCCCCAACCAATGTCATCAAATTCGGGTTATGTCCCGCCGACGATAGGATCTGCTAGTTCATATCTGCAGGACCCTGTGACATCGCTTGCCCATGACTTTGCTCATCATGGAGTATCCTCACCTCCCTCCCAAGCGACTGGGTCAGATCATGGCCTCCCAGTATCTCCGCCATCGGATCCATTTCATTCACCTCACCCATCCACACCTGGACTAACTACAACTCATTCCGGACCACAGGGCCACCCTTCTCCGCACGCTGCGGTGACATCACAGGCTTCCCCATACTCCACAGCAAACCAAACTCATCCCTCCCAGCACCTTGCAGGGCAATCTTCCAACCCTGCGTCACCACCACCATCAGCCTTACCAGGCTCTGATCCAACACAAACTCCGGGTTCATGGTCCCGGGGGCAATGGCCTCCTCCTGAATGGAACGTACACCCAGCGTCCCCGCAGTCGCCCCAAACGCAATCAACACTTCCGTATCATGGTTATCCGGGGCAAGCGCAGGGACCACCGGGAGCGAATACTGGAACGAACCTGAACAGGCATGATTCATACACTGTTCCTTCACAATCTCCTGGTACATCACTGCGGCCGCATGCGTCCATGAGTTCTGCTTCTGGTAGGCCGGAGTTCTCTCAACAGCAATTCTCGTCCGGTGTTAGTAGCCCGCCGGGGGGGTATCCAGGGGCGAACGCTGGGGGGTCGGGATCACCTTATCCTTCAGGCGTGTCGCACAAGCCCCCCACACCGACTTCGCAATACACGATAGGCGGTTCAAGTTACAATCCTCCCGTTACCGGTCCTACGGGGCCGTCGCCCACCATGCCTTCATTTCCAACTGGCCCCAATTCTTCACCCTATTCCCCAATGGGTTCTTATCCTAGCCAGGGAAGTTATTCATACCCTGGGATGGACTCAAGCCCTTCGTTTCCGGGATCTCATTTTTCTAACCCCCTGTATGGCTCACCTTCACACAGCCCGGTACCAATGGCATCTCCTGGAGGTGGCTACTCTCCTCATGGGCCACCATCGAGCTATTCGCCTCACGGAGGACCATTAGGTTACGCTCCTGGAGGCCACTCGCCGTATAACCCCATGCAGGGGCCACAATTCCCAAGTCAACAATACTCCAACTCCTCACTATCTTCCTCTCCGGGTTCATATAGGCCAGCTTACCCGCAGGACTCTTCGCATTCAACGATGCCTACCTTTCCTCACGCGCAAGGGGGTGGAGCGGGATATTTTGGCGAACCTAATAGTCCCCAATCGTCTCAATACTCCATGCCAAGTTTCCCTGGTCCAGCTGGTTGGTACAATAGCTAAGTTACGATTCTATTGTAATAATACAAATATGTTAGGAGATTGGTATCCTGGAGGTGTAACTTCTGGAGCCCCATCTCCACCGCCCGCACACCCAGCGCACTCACGTAAGATTACCACTGCATATGTAGGCCGCACGATCGAACTTCATTCTGATATATAAATAGGTCCCCCTGCACAATCCCCTTACATGACTCCTTCAGGTGCAGGGCCTATTTCCCTAAACACCTCATCAGGTCCACTTGGATTCGCACTCAGCGCCGTTGACAGAGTTGCAGGGAAAAAGACGAGAAAACAATTGGAACATCAAGTCGAAAATCTCGCGCAGAGTAAGTCCATCCGCTGAAGTGCCAAATCGGGCGATATTGACGCTCAATCTGATTGTGGCAGCGGGCGGCAAGTTATTTGGTAAGTTGACAAACTCGAAGTAAGGCCATTTGTTGGCTCGAGCGAGGACTGTATGTTTATGTCCGCCGTGAATGGAAGATCGACATGGAAAGTTGAAACCCGGTGATATCCTAGCTTTGTATACATCCCGATATAATAATGAGTTGTCTTTTGTGAGAAAACATACCCAGTGGTGACGATCGGACGCGTTTCTTTGTTGCGATCGGAA